>JBCNYH010000009.1:6839527-6857917 GCA_039654325.1 Tandanus tandanus
AGCTTTTTCCGCCAACAACACAAAGACATACGCATTAGGCTAATTGGTTGTTCCAAATTGCATATGTGTGTGTGTGTGTGTGTGTGTGTGTGTGTGTGTGTGTGTGTGTGTGTGTGTGTGTGTGTGTGTGTGAATTGCTGGTTCTAGTTAAAAACATATTTGTAAGATCTTTTTCTTTTGTTTTTGGTGCTGGCATTCATAGGATTTATGCATTTTTGTCCAATAGCAACGAAGCGAGCTCCAGCACGCACAGCCCGAAACACGCCTTCGTCCAAAAGCTCAGAAGGACCCAAAAGACCCCGAGCTCAGCTGCCTTCTCTCTCAGGAGAAGAGGAAGAGGAGAAAGAGGTTAATGAGGATGAGGGATGCAGCAAGGCCCCCAGGAAGAGAGCGAGGAGGCTGAAAAGTGACACGGAGGAGAGCCAGGTACACTCAGAACCTCCTAGAACAGTGGCTTTATGGAGATGAAAGACATTTGTGCAACAGAATGCCTAATTTTTTCAGTCGTCATTGTTGATTGTAAGCACTGGAACCCTCATGGTGCCGCATGATCCTTTTGGGCACCAGGTGATATAATTTCTTCTCCAACAGGACCAGGGTCCGGTGCCAAAGTCCAGCCAAGAGAGGTCACAGGAGGATGAAGACACCAACAAGGACAACATAGCACAGAGAACAAATGAAGATGAGAAAGAAAAAGAAAGCGAGAGAGATGAGAGAACTCAGAGAACTGAACCTGGAGGCTCAACCTTAAAGCAGGAAAGCAGCACAAACTCGCAGACGGACGAGCCTCAAACACAGAAGATTAAAGTTCAGCGCAGGACGCCGTGTCCTTATGGCACCTCCTGTTACAGGTACTAATCCAGAACTTATCCAAAAAATATTCCGCATGGGAAATCTGCCCCCAAGCAGGATCCCGAGTGATGACTTTTTCAGTCATATTGTTCTCTGTTGCCGCTTTTCCCTCCAGCTTTAAAATAAGACCAGTTTATTGCCTTTCATATTTTTGTTTTTTTTAAAAATCAGAAGAATCATATCAAACCAATATAAACGTTAACAGGGATAAATTGGTTCTGTTTTTTTTTTTTTGTTGTTGTTGTTTGTTTAGTTTTTTTGGCGTGTTTCAAAGGGACATTTTGCCTGTTGCACTCTTCTGTCTCTGATTTACTTTTTCATGGCTGACTGCAAACAGGCCGAGAGCGCTTCTTAGTTTCTAGACGAGTCCACGGTGAATCCCACATGGAATCTGGCATCTTTAATCCTTTAAGTAATCCTTCAGATCGCTTCAGGCTTGAAAAAGCACATGACATATCACTTTACGATGACGAATCACCCCAAACATCTCTCATTAAACATACTAATTTACTCTTTCTGTGGACCGCCCAAGACCCAGTCTCCCAAAGATTCTTAAAACCAGAGAGAGAGAGTGAGAGCGAGAGTGTGAGAGAGAGCTTGTGTGAGTGTGAGAGAGAAAGAAAGAGCATGTGAGTAAGAAAGTGTGAGAGAGAAAGGGAGTGCATGAGTGAGACCAAGAAAAGGAGTGTGAGTGAGAGAGTGTTAGTAAGAGAGGGAGAGAGAGAATGAGCATGAAAAAAACTGAAGGGTACGCCCCAATTTCAGTGATTTGTTCAGTGCATGTATATTTGTAAACCTGTGTTCTCAATATTGATATCATCAGGAAATATTTGGTACCAAATGAAAACTAATCCAACTAGCTATGTATTATAAAGCTTAGCACACTTTTTAGCACGCAAAATTATTGTACTTTTAGTCTTCATATTTTCCCTTTTTTTATTGCAAAATATGAATCAAGCGTATCATAGAAATGGCTCAGGACACGCAATTTTTGTATCAGAATTTGTTAATATTTTTCAGAGTGACAAATAAGTCATTTTACACAGTGTAAGAAAGGAGCTAAGTATGTGTACAACATACACACACATATATATTTATATATATATATTAGGCATTACAAATATCTATATAAACAGATACAGAATGATTCCTGCCAGTGAGTAAAATATACGGTATTATCAACATGATAAATAGTATAATGTAAATGTGATGCAAATGTATAACAGTGGATGTTGTTGCTATATGGAGGAGTTGTACAGTTTAATGGCCACAGGTAGGAATGATTTCCTGTGTCATTCAGTGGTGCATTTAGGTGGTATCAGTCTCTCCCTAAATGTGCTCCTCTGACTGAACAGCAGGTTGCAAAGTGGGTGGGAGGTATTGTTCAATATTGTCCTTATTTTGGACAACATTCGCCGTCAGAGGGTCTAGCTCCAACCCCACAACGTTACATTCACAATCACTACATTTTCCTGAACATTATACCATACCATACCAACTTTATTTATACAGCACTTTCACACAGCCATGGCTGAAACATAGTGCTGTACATCACAAGTAAAATTAAGGCAAAATATAAAACATTCAAAAACAACTTAAAAGCAATTAATAAGTAAAAATAGATAAAAACAAAGAAAACAATTTTTAACAATCAATAAGTAAAAACAAATAATAAATAATTAAACAAATAAAAGCCTAAGTCACATACTAGGTCAAAAGCCAATGAGTACAATTGGGTTTTAAGATGTTTTTTTAAAAGTGGACAAAGAAGGGGCCTGTCTAACATGAAAGGGCAGAATGTTCCACAATTTAGGAGAGGTGACGGAAAACGCTTAGTCCCCTCTGAGCTTCCGCTTTGACTTTGGTACAGAGACAGGGATAGGAGCGTATGGATGAAGCAGCTCAGAGAGGTAAGGCAGGGCGAGGCCATTTAAGGATTTAAAAACAATTAAAAGTTTAAAATGAACTCTAAGATACACCGGTAACCAATGAGGCGAAGCCAGAATGGGCGTAATGTGGTCTTTCTTGCGTGCTCCATCTAAAAGACATGCAGCTGCATTTTGAACCAGCTGGAGACGTGAGAGGGAAGACTGGCTGACTCCAAAATGTTCATTGCAGTAATCCAGCCAAGACTTGATGAAGGCATGGATTACTGACTTGAAATGCTGTAGCAAAAGAATGGGTTTCACCTTTGCCAACTGCCTTAAATGAAAAAAGCTGGACTTCACTACTGTGGCAATTTGATGGTCCATCATAAAATCGCTGTCCATCTTAAAACCCAAATTTGTAATTACAGGCCTTACATACAGTGCCAAGGGACCCAGGTCACCAGGAGGGGACTCACAGGAGCCAAACACCATCACTTCAGTTTTTTTGTCATTAAAATTAAAAAAGTTAAGGACCATCCAAGATTTCATGTCATTTAGGAAAACAAAAAGAGGTGCAACTGAAAAGGCCCACAGTCCAAAGACATGTACAGTAGGCTAATTGGCTGTTCTAAATTGCCCCTAGGTGTGCATATAGGTGTGAATGGCAGTGTGTGTGTGTGTGTGTGTGTGTGTGTGTGTGTGTGTGTGTGTGTGTGTTGGCCCTGGGATGGAGTGGCGAGCCGTTCAGGGGGTACCTCGCCTTTGCCCATTGTGGGCTGAGATAGGCTCTAGCCTTCCTGTGACCATAATAGGATTAAGCAGTTAATGAGTGAGTGAGTGTGTGAGGATTATTAGTAAGAAACATGCATCATTTAAGACCATTTGCTACTTTTTCCTCTGTGGTACACAAATCTAAAGGACAGGAAATAAAGGATAAAGAACAGGAACAGAAGGGTCAAAAGCAGAAGCTGAGATAAGAGCCCTTGTAGTGGTGACCTTATCAATAAAAAAAAATTAAGAAATTTTCTCTTCCTCCCCTTTCTCTCTCTCCCTCCCCTTATTGCATCTCTGCCTCCTGTGATAGACCTGACACCCCTCCCCCACCTGTCAACTTCACCTGTGACCAGGTTCAAAGACAGCTGAAAAGACTCCACTCAGGAGGGGTGCGGTGCGTGTAGGCCATATCTAGCCCGCGGAGTATGAGCATGAGAGAGAGTGAGAGCATGTGAGTGAGAGAGAATGTGTGTGTGTGTGTGAGAGAGAGAGAGAGAGAGAGAGAGAGAGAGAGAATGCCTGTGTGAGCAGGAGAGAAAGAGAGTGAGAGAGAGATCTTGTGTGAGTGAGTGAGAGTGTGAGAGAGAAAGGAAGTGCATGAATGAGACAGAAAAAGGAGTGTGTGAGTGAGAGAGTGTTAGTAAGAGAGAGAGACGAAAAAGGAGTGTGTGAGTGAGAGAGTGTTAGTAAGAGAGAGAGACAAAAAAGGAGTGTGTGAGTGAGAGTGTTAGTAAGAGAGAGAGACAAAAAAGGAGTGTGTGAGTGAGAAAGTGTTAGTAAGAGAGAGAGACAAAAAAGGAGTGTTTGAGTGAGAGAGAGTGTTAGTGAGAGAGAGAGACAAAAAAGGAGTGTTTGAGTGAGAGAGAGTGTTAGTGAGAGAGAGAGTGTGTTAGTGCATGGGAGAGAGTGTGCTAGTGCACGGGAGAGAGTGTGTTGGTGAGAGGGAGAGAGAGAATAAGCATGTGAGTGAGAGAGAGAATGTGTGAGTGAGAGAGAGCCTGTGCATAAGGGAGAGAGCTTGTGCGAGTAAGAATGTGAGAGAGAAAGGGAGCATGTGAGTGAGACAAAGAAAATGAGTGTGTGTGAGTGAGAGAGTCTTAGTAAGAGAGAGAGTGTGTGTGTGTTGCTAAGAGGGAGAGAGTGAGAGAGATAGTGTGTGTGAGAGAGAACGCCTGTGTGAGCAGGAGACAGAGCATGAAGGAGAGATCTTGAGAGAGAGCGTATACGAGAGGGAGTTCATTATGATGCTCACTCAACTATTTAACTCCCTGTTAGTCTTTGATATGTAATATTTTAGATTGTAATGCAGTTCTCAGAGATGGGATCTTTTAACAGCTCATATTTCACAACAAAACAGCTTTCATCGGCTAAATCGAATCCGATGCTGTCACACTGTGAACCGTATTTTTTGTCCTAGGGTCCCGTGCTCACTATTTTTGTGAAAAAATTCCACAATAACTTTGCACTTGTATGATTCACAGTTGTTGTTTTTTTCGGACAGGTTGTGAAGTAATGTTAATATTTCCGGATATGGTATGAAGGCTAGTTTGTGTTTGATGCTAATTGCTAAGTAATTTGAATAAAATGACTTTAATCAATTCCTTTTTTAATGAACTCCCACCATACTTGAAGTAAAATTTGATATTTTTGACAGTTTGGTACTATTTCTGCTGATATTCTCTCTTTTATGTTTATACAAAAGCGTTATTAGATTTGAGACATGCTAGCTCACTTTGTGATTATTCCTGTTTCCCAGTTGCTTAGCAACAATTTCAACTCCTTTAATGACCTGACCAGTGAGTGTATCATGACTTTGCCTTGCAATGTCGAAACATTCACAGCCGCCATTAAAAACTCTGATGTTCTTTCTCCAGGAAAAACCCGATCCATTTTCAGTTGTGCAGTCACCCCGGAGACGAAGACTACGAGGAAGAACAAAACAATAAGGATGAGGAAGATGACGATAGGCCAGAGTGTCCCTATGGCACTGACTGCTACAGGTGTGATATCCTACCCAGATCTCATGAAGACCTTAAAGTAGTACTTTAATTAGTATTCACTTTTGTGGGTGTGGCCCAAACTTTAAATGCACAGAGACAAAAGTAGCAAATGGTCTTAAATGGTTCATGTTTCAGATTAATAATCCCCACACATTCACTCATTCATTAATTCTATTATGGTCACAGAGAGGCTGGAGACTCAGTGCACCCTGAACAGCTTGCCAGACCATCGCAGGGACAACACACACATAACCATCCACATCACTCATAACTAATGTGCATGTCTTTGGACTATAACTGAAACCGGAGGAAACTCACACAAGCACAGAGCAAATATGATAACACAGAAACACAAGAACCCAGGACCTTCTTGCTGTGAGGTGGAAGTGCTGAACACTGCTTCACTGTGCCGCATGTAATAATGTTGGAAAATGTAATTCAGTGAAAGTCTGGACCACTAGACAATTTTTTTGCACTTGGTTTTCAGTTGCTGTCTGCCTAGTAATATGGGTAAAACCACCAGGTGGCACTAGGCGGCATAATTAATTCCAAAGCCCTCATGTTGTGTAAACATTGCCAAAATCCAGTTTAGTCCACCAAGCTTTCAGAACGCTACTATTCAGAACACTACTACTTGAGGCACTGCGTTAAAGTAATACTGTCGGTTCAATTATGGGTACTCGAGCTCCACAGCGCTACACTCGAGCGCGGGAAATTTTGATGTATCCGTCCGTATTCAAAATGGTATCTGGCAAATGGAATGTTGCATAAAAGGGGAGGCGACAGAATAACTGATTTCTATGAAATGTTTAATAACTAAGCTAAAACCTCGGAAATTACTTTCTTTTTTTTTTTTATAGAAATTACTTTCTATAATGCCACTGATGCTATTAATAGTTTTCTTCCACCATTTTGTAAATATAGAATGCACACTGAAATCGTTTAGGATAAACTCTCATACACCACTGTTGGTGAATTACAAAAATCAATCAATTAATTAATGAATTTGCCAAACTGATTAATCCTAATTACAGTCGTGGGGAGGCAGGAGCCTATCTCAGCCAACTCTGGGCAAAGGCAGGGTACACCCTGAACAGCTCACCAGACCATCGCAGGGCAACACACATAACCATTCACATTCACATTTAGGGGCAATTTGAAATTATCCTTATGCATGTCTTTGAACTGTGGGAGGAAACCGGAGTACCCGGACTAAGCCCATGCAAGCACTCGAACCGAGGACCCTTTCTGCTGTTATGCAGACGTGCTAACCACTACACTACCATACCATGAAAGGATTTATTAGTTTAATAAAAAATTTAATTGGGAAACTGATTTTCTGTTGTATGTATTATTCCAGGTGTAAATTGTTTTAATAAACATGCTTTGTGGTGGTTTTTTTTTTCCTGCAGGAAGAATCCACTACACAAAAAAGAGTACAAACACACCAAACCTCCAGGTTTGTATCTGCCCCCCCTTAAATCATAAAGTAATCCTTTGCTGAAACATGAAGAGTCATGACAAGAACCAGACTCTAAATTTTAAAACCAGGCACAACATTTAAAATATTTGTATTTAATACGGATCTTATATACAGCCAGCTCAGACCACATCATGTTCCAGGACACTTGCCAAGCTACGTTTGCCAAATGCACAACAATGAGACTGACCGAAGCAAACAGAGAGGAGAGGAGGGGGGGGAAGAAGGACCACAATGACACATCTCTTATCTTATTCTTTTCGTGACCCTCCTGCCGACCATCCACTTAAAACATCACGAGTAAGAGGATATCAAGCGCTCACTGATGAGGCCAGTTTTAGCTTTCGCAAGCACAGATCTGAGCAGCCACTTAAGAGGGTGGGTTGTAATTACTCGTCTCTGTTATTCACGCCGACCTAGTTTACACATTTCCCTTTGAAATGCACATGATCTCGCCTGAACGATAAAGGACTCGCTTCAGATATTCAGTACAGGATACATTGAATACAGGCCAAGACTCAGACTGCAGTCAGCGCTGTTGGTAAATTAAGACTTCTTTGAAATCAGGGTTCATATCAAATCACCATGAATACAGTGGCAGTTTTTTTTAAATAACGAGGCAGTTCATATTCTTTTAACACCGTCTGATGGCAAGATAAATTGTTGTAGAGATGAAAACACTGACAAGTCATCACAGCTTACCAAAAACATGATCAAATCACACAAAGGGTGGCACTGTGGTGTAGTTGTTAGCACGTCCGCCTCACAGCACAGTAGGCTAATTGGCTATTCTAAATTGCCCCTAGGTGTGGATGTAGGTGTGAATGGATGTGTGTGTGTGTGTGTTTTGGCCCTGCGATGTAGTGGCGGGCCGTTTAGGGTGTGGGCTGAGATAGGCTCTAGCCTTCCTGTGACCATAATAGGATTAAGCAGTTAATGAGTGAGTGAGTGTGTGAGGATTATTAGTAAGAAACATGCATCATTTAAGACCATTTGCTACTTTTTCGTCTGTGCATTTGTGGGCGCGGCCATCACACACACAACCTTTCACATTTACACTCACATCTAGGGGCAATTTGGAACTGCCAGTTAGCCTAATGTGCATGTCTTTGGACTTTGGGAGGAAACAGGATTTCCCAGTAAATACCCACACAAGCACGGGGAGAACATGCAAAGTCCACACAGAAACGCCCGGGAATAGAACCCAGGACTTTGCTGTGAGGCAGACATGCTGACCACTACATCACTGTTCCACCCTGGCCCCACCTCCTGATCCAGAATAGAGCTGATCAGCTTTCCTCTCCTTAAACATATTAACATTAAAGATTAAAGAACATGTTATTGTTAACTCATCTGAAGACATGATTGTTTTATATAAATATAAATTTATACTGTATAATCACACATTTTAAAGTTTATATAGTCATATTTATAAGTACACAATGTTTTCTTTCCTGACAGCAACAGCAACTACAATGAATAAAATATAAATAAAATAAAATAAATAAATCAGGGATCATTTCAAATTATCAGTAAAACAATTCAGGTAAGATTCGGATACAGATTAGTCGTGTTCTGGAAACACTTTACATCATTACTGATTGCTGCTTTAAGATGAATTTTCTAGAAGGAGTACTTTGTTCAAAACTATTACTGTGAGTGAATGTCCTGCTGTGTTGCACTCTGAAAGCATTGCTTTTCATTCATCATCAGCGGCAGTGTTTAGGTCATGGGTAACTTTCACAATTTCTTTCTATCTGTCTATCTAGCTATAGATGGATGGATGGATGGATGGATGGATATGTGTGTATGTGTTTATCTGTGTGTGTGTGTGTATGTGTCTGTCTGTGTGTGTATATCTGTTTGAGTCTGTGTGTGTATGTCCATGTCTGTGTTTGTGTGTATGTATGGATGAGTATCTATGTATGTATGTACGGACATACATAGATACACATACATACATAGATACACATACTCGGGTATGTATGTATGTATCTGTACATATGTATGTATCTGTGTGTGTGTGTGTGTGTGTATGTTTGAGTATCTGTGTGTGTGTGTCTGTGTTTATGTATGTATGTACATGCATACATAGATACATATACACACATATTCGAGTATGTATGTATCTATCTATGCTTAATCCATGTTCAGCCGTTCTGACGGACATGGAAAAAGGGTGTAAGAGTTTATTTATATGGTTGCACCTTGATCTCTCGTTCCATTTTTCCCTCATTCGTGAACAAGACAGTATACTTAGACAATATACTTACCCGAGATACTTGAACTCCTTCACTTGGGGCAGGACCTCATTCCAGACCCGGAGGGTGAATTCCACCCTTTTCCGGCTGAGAACCATGGCCTTGGACTTGGAGGTGCTGATTCTCATCCCGGTCGCTTCACACTCGGCTGCAAATCGCTCCAGTGAGAGCTGGAGGTCCCGGCTTGATGAAGCCAAAAGGACAACGTTATCCACAAAAAGCAGAGATGAGATCCTATGGCCAGCAAACCAGAACTCCTCAGTGCCATGGCTATGCCTAGAAGTTCTATCCATAAACATTATGAACAGAACCGGTGACAAAGGACAGCCTTGGTGGAGTCCAACCCTCACTGGAAATGAATTCGACATGTTACCAATGCAAATCAAGCTTTGGCTCCGGTAAAACAGAGACCAAATGGCTCGTATCAATGGGTCTGGTACACCATATTCCCGGTGCCCATCACTGGGAAGACCCTGAACCCCCAGGCTCTTTCTCTTTCACAGAGGGCGTGTTGGTGGGATTCAGGAAGTATTCCTTCCACCTCCCGACAACATCCCCAGTCAAGGTGAGCAGCTCCCCACTTCCACTGTAAACAGTGTTTGTGGAGTACTTCTTCCACCTCCTGAGGGGTTGGATGGTGGTCCAGGACCTTTTCGAGGCCAACTGATCTCTTTCCAGGCCCTCACCAAATTCCTCCCACACCTGAGATTTTGCATTGAAGACAGCATGGGCTGCAGCACCTTTGGCCTGTCGGTACCTGTCCGCTGACTTGGGAGTTCCACAGGCCAAAAGGACCCAATAGGCATCCTTCAGCTTGACGGTCCCCCTCACCACAGGTGTCCACCACCTGGTTCAGGGGTTGCCCCCAGGCAACCTTCCAGCCATAGCTCTGGGATGCCGCCTCAATAATGGAGACACGGAACATGGCCTCCGGACTCTGTCCCCGGCCTCCTTTGAGATGTAGTAGTTCTGCCGGAGGTGGGAACCAAACGTTCCCAGGAGACCCTAACTACACTCTTGGGTCTCCTAGGTCTGGAGGGCTGCCTTCCCGCCATCAGAGCCAGCTCACCACCAGGTGATCAGTTGACAGCTCAGCTCCTCTCTTCACCCAAGTGTCCAGAACATGCGGCTGAAAGTCTGATGACAGCTACGATCATCGAACTGCGGCTTAGGGTGTCCTTGTGCCAAGTGCACTTATGGACACCCTTATGTTCAAACATGGTGTTCGTGATGGACAAACTGTGATGAGCACAGAAGTCCAACATTGAAATACCATTCAGGTTTAGATTGGAGGGGCCATACCTACTAATCACACCCTTCAAGGTCACACTGTTGTTGCCCACATGGGCGTTGAAGTCTCCCAGGACGACGAGGGAGTCCCCTGGGAGAGCGCTCTCTAGCACACCCCTAGGGAGAGGGTGGGTACTCTAAACTGTCATTTGATGCATAAACACAAACAACAGTCAGGACCCATCCCTCAGCTGGAGGCAGAAAGAGGCTACCCTTTCGTCAACTGGGGAGAACTCCAACATGTGGGCACCGAGACGGGGGCACCAAGGATGCCCACACTGGCTCGCCACCTCTCCCCATGAGCAGTACCAGAGAGGTGACATGTCCCAAAAGAGTCAGTAGCTGAAGATCGGTCCTGCAGAAGCCACACCTTCGGCCGCCACCCAGCTCACACTGCACCCGACCCCTATAGCCCCTTCCACAGGTGGTGGATCCATGGGAGGGTGGATCCATATCTCTTCGGGCTGGGCTTCCTACCTGATTGTACTTAAATGTAATAACAGATAAATAAAATATTCAGTGAAATGTATCAGCATGATGACCTAGGCTGTGTTTACGCAAAGCATTTTTCAGCAAAAATGCTACTGCACTCACCTATTTATCCTCTGGCATATAATAAATACATAATTTTAATATAGTCATTATATCTGTCTATCTGTTGCTTCATCCGTCTGTAATCATTTCAGTTCCGACCCAGAACTCAGAAACCGTTCGAGATTTCTTCATTAAACTTCGGTCACTTCTACTAGGCAGTGCTGTTGTGCCTTGGGATATTTTGGGATTTCTGAAATTCATATTTTCTTGAAAACCTTGTAAACCATTTCAGATTTCTTTATCAAACTTAACATTTATTTCTATTAGGCAGTGTAGTTGTGCCTTTTAATATTTTGAGATTTCTGAAGTTTAAATTTTTATGTTTGCATGGCAACCAACTTAATATGTAAAATTGTGTGGTGGCTCTGCGATAGGCTGGCAAACTGGTCAGGGTGTACCCCACCTTTGCCCAATGTCGGTTGAGATTCGTGACCCATGACTGTAGTAGGCGTAAGCAGTCAGGCAGATGAGTTGGAGTGAGTGAGAAAAATGGGTGGTGTTCATTTCCAGGCCAGAATTCGAAAACCATTTGCGGCGACTTTATTATCCCCAGTACATTATGCAAAGGGATATAATCATCAGTATGTCTGTCCTCTGTAATCAGTTTAATTTGGGCCCAGAACTCGGAAACCATTTCAGATTTCTTTAACAAACTTGGCAGTTACTTCTATTAGGCAGTGCAGTTGTGCCTTTTAATATTTTGGGAATCTTGTAATTCATACTTTCTGAAATGTGGAGGCCGGCAGTATATGTCATCTGATGACTATTGTACCTTTAGTCCTTGTCTATATGTTTCAGCTGAGAGTCCAACACATGTCTCACTTATCTCAGCAGTCATCTTAATGAAAATCTCAGATGTTGAAAAGTGGTTTCTGTCAAATTTGTTTGAATTCGTTGGATATTTCTTACATCTGCCTCAAAAAAGGAAGAAATCTTAATTATTTGAGTTCGCTCTCAAAGCTAACTGTTTATGAATGACTCAGCACTGCATTTTAAAGTGGCTCTGTCATGACTGTTGTATATGTGTGGACATTTTTTATTCTAGGAACAAAATAATCAGACAGGAATAATTAATTCGTTTGCAGAATCGCTTAATCCTTCTAGGGTTGCGGGGAGGCTGGAGCTTATCTCATCCCACACTGGGCAAAGGCGGGGTGCACCCTTAACAGCTCGCTAGAGCATCGCAGGGCAACACACACAACAATTCACACTTACACCTAGGGGCAATTTTAAAAGTCAGTTAGCCTAATGTACATATCTTTGGACTGTGGGAGGAAACGGAGTACCCAGAGGAGACCTATGCAAGCACAGGGAGAACATGATCACTCAGAAAGTCCACACAGAAATGCCTGAGCCTGGGAATTGAATCCATGACTTTGCTATGAGGCAGATGTGCTACCCACTATGCCATGGTGCCGCCCACCAGAAATAAATATATAAATACATGTTTGCTGAAACTTGAATTTTTGGAAAGTCTCTGGGCGATGGATGTGAATATTTTTCGAGATTCGCAAAGCTTTACTTCTTGTGATTTCTAGTTGGGTGAACATAAAATCAAAACCTTCCAGATGTGCAACAGCTGTAACAGAATTCCTTTAACACCAAATGAAAAACTCCTGGTTTGATTACAACTTGAATTTGGAGTAGTATTTCATTACTCGTGCTTATATAAAGCTCCTCCTACTTTTACAGGTGGATTTACACATTAGGAAAATGACACGCAGGATCCAGATAGTCCTGAGTGTCATGGTGAATCTCTCTTCTTGTCTAATATGGTGGTTTAATGTCCATTAATATTCTCTTAAATTTCCAGTGAAGAAGACTGCAGCAGTTAATGATGATGAAGATGAAGACCAGTATGAGAGCAGCTTCATTAATGATGACAGCGAGGAAGAGGAGGTGGATGAGGATTCTGATTACGTGCCCGAGTCCGATGAAAGCGGGAAAGAGGATATTAAACGCCTGCAGAAGGAGGCCAAAGCCTTTCTCAAGAAGAAGAAAAAATAACTGGGAAAAAGTTCCGATTCATGTTTTTGGTGATCTACTATCTCATCACAGTTGAATTCCAATCTAATCTAATTTAATTGGTCTCAAGATGATTACTCGAGTCGGACATCACAGAACGGTCAAATGGATTTTTTTAAAGCACTTCCTTCTCAGAAATACCATGCACTACAAGGCCTGAGAAAATCCGTCTGGTTTTCCAGCCCTTTCACAGGATGGATGTTTTGGTTTCGCGTCAGGCTGTACAGCATCTGGTCTCTGGAAAGCCTCAAACACAGGGGCTGGGGGCTCTTTGCAGAACTTGATTTGAATGTCTTTTTTTATATTGTGGAATGTTTACACCAGTCTGTTGTGGTCTTCGATTTCACAATTTCAGAACAAGAACACAGTTGTGTAACACACTCGTGTATAGAGCTGTTTATTTTTTGTTACGTTTCAGGCAGAACTTGTGAAACTATTTTTAAATGAATATTTCTACTCTGTGTTCTTTTAGTAAACTTTCTTTACAAGAATGTTTCTGGTCTATCTTAACATTATTCCAAGGACTTTACATTTACAAGTATAATACACTATATCACTCATCACAGCTGTGAGTTGGCTAGCTAGTTGTTAGCAAAAGGACAACATGGAGGCAAACATCATGGGTTTTTCCCACTTTGTAGTTCAAAAAAGATGCAGTTCTGAGCTCGAACTTCCTGTTTCTGAGTTAAAGTGAAAGTTTCAAGTCAAAGTAACTGCTACCAGATTTCCCCCTTTTTTAAAAAATAAAGTTTTAAAAGAATTGCTGTAGCTGGAGATATTTCCATCGCTTTCCATGTAACACCAACACAACTAAGCTTGTGTTATAGAATAAATATGAAATTATTATTTAAATCTTATAACAGATTTCAAGGTTTACATTTTAAAAACACCTTTGAAGGTACCTATGTATTTACCTGGTATATCAAATATACCTGGAATATAGTGTTTTCACTTTGGAAATAAAAGAGTACTGACCAAGATTCTGTTCTGAAACCATTTGGTAAGTCCTCTGCATAATGTCAGTGACCCACAACAGTATGGTCACATAACAGTAAACAGTGCACATGGCGTCTTGTGTTCAGAGAGCACAGAACTATTATCAGTCAATATGGTGACCAGCAACACAGATGCAGACCACGCAAGCAGTGACAAAACGGTAAGTTTTAATGAAGCTCCTGAGTGGAGAACTATAGTCAGTGGCAGTGGTTGCTTAGTGTTTAAGGCTCTGGATTACTGATCAGAAAGTTAGGGGTTCAACCAGTACCACCAAGCTACGACTGTTGGGCCCTTGAGCAAGGTCCTTAACCCTTAAGTGCATCATTGTATAAATTAGATTTATTTTTTAAAGTAAGTGGCTCTGGGTAAGGGCTTCTGGCAAATGCCTTAAATGTAAGTGTCATTGAGTATGGCAGGTTATTCCCATGTCCTGTCTGATGTCTATGTATTCCCACCACTGAGTTGATGCTGACTGGCTGTATATATTACTGATTTACATTTTTTATTTTTTATTTTTTTAAAGATTTATTAATAACGAAACTGAAACCCAAAAAATAGAGGCTCACAACACCGCACAGAATAATAAACAATCTAATTCAGGTAGGCCAGGGATGTCCAACCTTATCCACAAAGGACCATTGTGGGGGCAGGTTTTCACTTCCACCAAGCAGCCACACCTTCCACCTGCTTCAATCACTGATCTTAAAAAAAGAAAAAAAAAAGATTAGATTGCATGTTAATGTTTCAATTTTGAAGCCGAGTGGCAGCCATCTTGGTAAAATTACTGTTGAAGGTTATACCTAAATAGCATGAAAAGATAAGGGAAATGTAAATAATTACATCCAAGATGTACATTTAATTTTTAAATCCATTCCATTTTGAGAGCTTAAAGCAAGGTGGTCTCACCAAGATGGCTGCCACCTGGTTTCAAAATTGAAACAATGTGCAATCTAGTCTTTTCCCCCCATTTAAATCAGTGATTGAAACAGATGGAAGGTGTAGCTACTGCTTGGTTGAAGTAAAAACCTGCACCAGCCCTTTGCAGATAAGATTAACTGATAATGGGATATAGGACACATTAGCTCGTGTTTGGCTAGCTTTAAGCAAAAAAGCAGGATACACCCTGAACAGCTCGCCAGGCCATCGCAGGGTCAACACACAACCTTTTACACCTAGGGGTGATTTGGAACAGCCAATTAGCCTAATGTGCATATCTTTGGACTGTGGGAGGAAACCCACGCAAGCACTGGAAGAACATGCAAACTCCACACAACCACCTGAGCCTGGGACTCGAACCCAGGACCTTCTTGCTGCGAGGCAGACATGCTGACCACTACACCACAATGCTTTATAGATTCCGTCACTCTTTTTCATATCCATGCCCAATCGCCTGCGGTCTTAAAAGAAAACTTCCCTCTATATGAGCCAGCAATAGAAGTAATTACTGAGTCCATTGTGAAGAGTAAGAGCTTTCCACACTGAGAGAGAAAAACCCAGTGATGTTATTAGCCTCAGTCAAATGCATTTCCTTCCGTTTTATCATCTCCATGGAAACGGCTTGAGGTGACAGCATGACATTCCTCTTCTCACTGTGGTGTATTTATTTTTTCAAATAAACAGCTTTTAAATGCCTTTAAAAAATAGTCATACATTTGTACTCCATGTTCATTTAGTAAAACTGTATTTTAATAAGGGCTACACAGTGGTGTAGCGGTTAGCACATCTGCCGCACAGTGTTTTCCTCCATGTATTCTGGTTTCCTCCTACAGCTCAAAGACATGCACATTAGCCCCACGACCCTAATAGGATTAAACGGTTTGGCAACTGAGTGTGAAGAGTATTTAAATAAAAACACAGTGAATTTTAAAAGAAATTTTAGGTCCCTTTTAAGACCTCATTAGCACTTCAACTACAAACTCTAATATAATATTAGCATTCTGCTTTGTTGAGTGATGACTAATGCTAACTCTAGTATCCTTCAGAAATCACATTGAGGTTCTTGGCTAAGTAACTAAAGGGTCAGTTAATTAATTATCAAAGCTGAATGCTAACTAGCATATGAGGCTGCTCTAAATTTGCAGATTATCTCTTGCTAACACACAGGATAGACATAAAACACAAAACTATGACTAATCCGTTAAACAGAACACCTAAAAAGTATCCAGACTGTTTACTTAGTGACAGTTCAGGATTCAGTGCAGACCAAGAGTGCAATTTTTGAAAGATATACCTAGCATTAGTGTTAGCATAAGCTATAGGCTTATGTTATAAAACTATGACCAACTGAAGAGACAATACTTGACATTTATTCTTATTTTGTTTGAAGATGTATACTGTTAGAAATGTTGTGGCAAAAAATGTCCAGTTCATGATGCAAGAGATCCAAATACATTTTTCAGGTGTTTATTCAGCCTTTAGAAAAGTGAAAAGCATACAATCAATAACACAACAGAAATTGTCCCGAGAAACGACCTCAGACCCCGTCTACCAGCTCTGCATTGGCTTATATAGTGCCCATTCCACTCTGATTGCACTACCATTCTTTAGCTCTAGACTCTGATTGGTCCCTCATGACATCATGTGTCAACTTGACCTTGTTCGGCGCCATCTTGTTCTATCGCTTAGGACATTTTGTTCCCTTTTCAAGGTCCTTGAAACAGAGTGGAATGGCCGAAATAACAATCTTACACTCGCTTCAGTGAATAAACTATTCATACAATAGTCACATAAATCATCCAATAATTAAATGGTGCAGTAAATTATACAATTGCTCATCTATAGGTATAATCATTAACAATTTAAATATTTTTCATTAGAGATGACTTCACTGGACAGTTCTCCATTTCAGGATAACAAAAGTCTTAAAATGAAGGAAACATGATCACTCATTCCAAAGCTATTACAATTTCTGTTCAGTTAACAAAGCAGTATAACATAATGAAGACTGCGGGGATTTGCTGCAAAAATAAGAAGAAAGTGTGACCGTCCAAATCTCCAGAAGAGCTGTGGCTGGTTCTGCAAGATGCTCAGTGAAACCTACAATTCATTTTCTTATAAAACTAAACACATGAGAATACTTTTTAAAAGTAAAGCTAAGATCATTACACCAAATACTATGTTTCATTTATTACTGTTTTCGTGTAACAGTTAATTTCATTATTTCTGAAGGAATCTTTGCCCTACAGCATTTCTTTTTCCCCTCCATCCATCTTCTTCCATTTATCCCAGGTCAGGTGGCAGGAGGCAGGTCTAAGAGGGACACTCTCCCCCAGTGACACTCTCCAGCTCTTCCTGGGGCTCCCAAGGCATTCCCAGGTCAGACGGGATATATAATCCCTCCAGCGAGTTCTGGGTCTGTCCCGGGGCCTCCTCCGAGTTGGATGTGCCTGGAACACCTCTAAAGGGAGGCAACCAGTAGGCATTCTAATTAGATGCCTAAACCTCCTTAACTTACTCCTTTTGATGCAGAGAAGCAGTGGCCCTACCCTGAGTTCCCCCCAGATGTCTGAGCTCCTCACACAATCTCTAAGGCTGAGCCCGGACACCCTTTTAAGGAAACTCATTTCAGCTGCTTGTTCCAGAAATCTGCTTGTCACTACCCAAATAGCATGACCATTGGTGAGGGTTGGAATGTAGATAGTCCAGTAAATCGAAAGCGTTGCTTTTAGGCTCAGCTCCCTCTTCAGCATAACGGACCGGTGCAGCGCAATCATTACTGCTGATGCAGCACCGATTCGTCTGTCCATCTCCCACTCCATTTCTACCCTCATTCATGAACAGGATCCCAAGATAATTGAACTCATCCACACGAGGCAAAGACTCATCCCCAACATGGAAAGAGCAAGCCAGCTTTTCCGGTTGAGAACCAGAGCCTCAGATTTGGAAGAGCTGACGCTCATCCTGGCCACTTCACACTCAGATGCAAACCACTCCAGTGCATGCGGAAGGTCATGTTCTGAAGACACCAACAGAAGCACATAATCTAAAAAAAACATTTCTTTAAATTGCCTAAAAGTTTTGCACAGTTCTGTAAAGGTTCTTTAAAAAAATTACAATGTAATACATACAACTGCTAATGGCTATGTGCAACTGCTTACATGTCTTTAAAAGTTTACACTAATTAGCATTCTGTTTAACACACTTTTTTTTATTTTATTTTTTTATACTGGTTTCTGTGTGTGTGTGTGTGTGTGTGTGTGTGTGTGTGTGTGTGTGTGTGTGTGTGTGTGTGTGTGTGTGGAAGAGAGAGA
>JBCNYH010000009.1:6907883-6925232 GCA_039654325.1 Tandanus tandanus
GATCCGAAGGTCAGCGGTTCAATCCCCACTATCACCACTGTTGGGCCCTTGAGCAAGGCCCTTAACCCTCGATTGCTTAGTTGTATAAAATGATAATTGTAAGTCGCTCTGGATAAGAGCATCTGCCAAATGCTGTAAATGTAACATGAAGTTACAGAATTTAAAGAAATCATTTTACCTGTTATTCTTATTACCATTGATTTACTTCATAATGATTCATCTGACATTGATTTCACTAAGGATTTTCTTTTCATTTGCATTTTTTCCCTGATTGTATCAAAGCATTTGACTGTTGTACATCAGTGCAGATTGGTCACAGTTCTGCTGCCTTACTTTAATAAAAAAAAAAAAACTTTAAAAAATCCTTCTCTTTTATGTTTTCATTGAATGATCATGCTAACAGAAGTTATGGGTCACTGTGTGTAATGACTGAGAAGACTCGGATCGCCATTTATTATTCTCCCATGTAAGAAAGGAATCAGAATGCAGGATATGATCACATGATCACTAATAACATTAAAGGGCTTTGTCTTCAGGTAAGAACTAGATTGGAGCAACTGAAAGCTGATCACACTGTCACACGCAGATCTGAAGGAAGGAGTGGTGTACTCTGTCTTTCACCTCTGTCAATCACAAGTGATTGCAGCCAATCATGGGCAGATGTTGGATAGAGCCACTGATCTTGAAAAATAAAAAGAATGAGATCCTAGTGTTTGCATGTGGCACATTTTGAAGCCAGAGAGGCACCATCTTTGTGAGAGCTCTTTGCTGTTTAAAGTTATACTTGAATGGAATGAAAAGATGGAGAAAATGGAAATAATCACATCTGGTTCAAAAACCTTTTTTTTTTTTTTTCGTCGAAACAGCTGTTTTTTTTTTTCATTCATTCATTCATTCGTTCGTT
Organism: Tandanus tandanus; assembly: GCA_039654325.1. Lineage (NCBI taxonomy): Eukaryota > Metazoa > Chordata > Actinopteri > Siluriformes > Plotosidae > Tandanus > Tandanus tandanus. The sequence goes on from JBCNYH010000009.1 coordinate 6,908,788, forward strand.
TATTCATTCATCCATTCATTTCCCAAACCGCTTTATCCTATTAGGGTCACAGAGAGGCTGCAGCCTATCTCTGCCGACTCTGGGCAGAGGAGGAGTGCACCCTGAACAGCCCCCCAGTTAATTGCAGGCCTAACATACACACAACCATTCACACGCAGGGGCAATCTGGAACAGCCAATTATGCTGATGTGCATTTCTTTGAACTATGGGAGGAAATCCACGCAAACACAATGAGGACATGCAAACTCCACACAGAAACACCCTCCGAGCCCAGTATATGACAAGGGACTAAAATAAGTATCTGAGTGGCCTTAGTGGAAAGAAATGGACAAATCCTTTGCATGTTAAAGAGGAGAAATCGACATGATTAAGAAAGATTAGCAATATGAGAGGAGAAGAACAGGTGATTGTACATGGCTACCCCAAGTCTTCGTGCAGTGTCCGAAGGAGAGATCAAATAATTGTCCAGGGAGATAACAAGATCTTGATGTGGGGAGGAGTCAGCTGGTATGAACAGCAGTCCATTCTTGCTGGAATTAAACTTCAGCTGGTGAGCTGCTATCCATAATGAAATGCCTCCAGAACATCAGTTTCTGAGGTGGTAAAAGAGAGGACAAGTTGAGTGTCATCTGCATTGCAGTAGTATGACAACTGATGTGAGGATATAACATCACTGATAGACCTACTGTAAAGGGAGAACAGAAGTGGACCAAGTACTGAGCCCTGGGGAATGCCAGTGGAGAGTCTGCATGGAGCAGATGTGGATCCCCTCCATGTAACCTGATATGAGTGACCTTTCAGGTAGAAAGCAAGCCATTGCCATCCTGAACCACAACTTCCAAGATTCCTGAGAATGGACAGTCTTGAGAATGGAGTCTTGTGATTGACCATGTCAAACGCTGCTGAAAGGTCGAGGAGGATGAGAAATGATAACCTCTTGACTGAAACTGCTGCATGTAGCTTCTCTGTGACAGCCAAAAGTGCTGTCTCTGTGGAATGTGCTGCTTTGAAGCCAGACTAATTAGGGTCTTGGAGGTTGTTCTGCAAGAGGAAGAAAGTCAATTGCTTGTAAATAGTCCATTCAAGTATTTTAAAAAGAAAACAAGAGAAGTGATACCGGCCTCTAGTTGCTGATGTCTTATACATCCAAAGAGGGTTTCTTCAGGATTGGTAGAGCCCTGGCTCATTTGAATGCTGTTGGTACATGACCAGATGGTAAGGAGTTATTAATGATAGCGGAGATAAATGGGAGAAAGTCTTGAGAGATGGTCTGGAGTGTTGTGGAAGGGATTGGATCCAGTGGGCAGGTGGTAGGATTACATGATGAGATGACTTCCAGGATCTCTTCAGTTGTGAGATTGAAAAACTGTGCCAGTGAAGGGGAAGTGGAATCTATGCTGTCTAGGATAGGAGTTGGGGTGGGAGTGAATGTCTGACAGATTTGTTTAATCTTCCCATCAAAGAAGTTGGCAAAGTCTTCAGCGGTCAGGGAGGATGGTGAAGTTGGAGCTGGTGGATTGAGTAAAGATGAAAAGATGTTGTGGAGTTTGCATGGATCTCGTGCAGCAACATCCAACTTTTTCTTGTAGAAGGTTGTCTTAGCAGAAGTCACATAATATGAGAATGTGGATAGGAGAGCATGGTAAGAAGCCAGATCTGTTTTGAGTTGTGATTTCTACCACTTTCTTTCTGCTGCCCTGAGTTGTCTACATTTGCTTCTGTAAGAGGAAAATGATCATTTGAGCTGACAAGTTCACAGTAAAACGCTCGCAGAGGGGCTAGAATTGCAACTCAGTAGTCCGCTGTGTGTGCATTAGGACCCTGTATGTGTCACAGACACAATTGGATAAGTGACTATAGAAGGTAGAAAGTGAAGGACTTACAGTTGATGGAGCAGGTTAGTAAAGAACTTCAGCAAAAGGCAGGAAGGTATGACCAGGTCAGATGGAGACAGAAGGTAGTAAAAGGAACATAGACTTTGGAGAAGTTTAAGTGACTACAGAGAGAATTTATTTCAAGATATGGATTTCCTAGCTGAAACAGATCTGATAATGGTTTACACTTTGTTAATAAATATTTCCAGTAAGTAGAAAGTATCTTGGTGCTATTGATAAGTTGGACTTAGTATATCATAAAGAAACACAGAGCCGAGTGGAAAGGGCTAACAGGACATTAAAGCCCTTATTTGGAAAAAATTATGGATGCATCTGGGATGGTCTGATTCGACGCTCTTCCATTAGCGCTGATGATGGTACGATTCGACATCAAACTCATCCAGATGTGTTTTGTCACCACATAAGCCCCTCACTGGTCAATCAGGATACTATACTACCACAGAGGGAAGAAATAAGTTACTATGCAAGCTCAGTATTCACTCTGGCACGGTTCCTCCCTATATGGGTGTCAGAAGAAAAACCACCTCACAAGAGTTCATGTTGAAAAACCAATTGGACTAAGTGATTTGTATTACCTGGAACATTGATCATCAACAAACCTTCTACTGAGGACAGTATATAGAACAAGTAAAATCTGGTTGAATTAAAAGGTTAATTCATAAGTGGTCAGTGGAGGCTTGACAAAAGCTGACTTTGACAAAATTCATAGAAGTTAGGTTAAAATCTTCTAAATTCCCAGCCTCTGTTCTCCCCTCTCCAACTACATTCTCGTCCTTACCACAGGAAGTTACAGTTTACATTATACAGCTATATTATTTGATCTAGCAAAATTTTACTCAATTATTATTTGGGTATTAATGTTTGCATAAATTCATCATCATAAATAATGTTAAAGGTTCCTTCAGTGTCACCATGCGTCCCAGTTAAAATTGTCCCCAAACAGGGACTTTATTTACCCTGTTGTTATTCGGATTATGCATTGAAGCAACTGTTACTAAAGAATCCTTCTTTATTCAATTGGCTGAGGCTCGACCCTCGTTATCACCTGATCAAATTGACACTGAAGACACGCTTGTTTAAATGGTTTTATTATTTTTTATATTTTACAAGATTGCGCTATATTGCTATGAGTTGATGTGATTAAGCAGAATGTTGCTTAGATGTCCTGCATGCAGAAAATAGAGATTTCCACTCTTTGCTGATGACCTGACTCTTGATGTGTTGTTTGTTAATTAATAGTAGATAATTCCCACAAAACTTCATAGCACATCTGAGAGCCAAGGAGCAGGGCGAGAAGTCACCTTGGGATTGGTAGATAGTGGGCAGAGAGTGAGGAGAGGAAAGTATCAGTAGCAGATTCTAATGTTAGATAAGAAAAGGAGACCAGGTCAGGAAGATTAGATAAAGTGCAGAAAGCAGCAGATGCAGGAGATAGAGTGTGAAGGATATGCCGAGTCGGGAAAGAAAACTGAAAGCTAGTGTAAGGTAGAATAGGTAAGTTGATGGTTAAGGATACCAAGTGGTGGTCAGATATGTGGAGTGGGGTAGCAATGCCCGTGACTGAGGAGGGATGGCTGAAAACAAGATCCAAGAGATTCCCTTCTTTGTGTGTGGGAGATCAGTGGTTGAAAGTTAGAGAAAAGTTATGAAGAAGAGGGAGAAGGCAAGACTTACAAGGCTGGGTTTCTGGTAAGGACATTCTTGACCCTGAGCCAGGAGTTCCATGCAAGCAATCCTGACAAGCCAGGTCCACATTGCAGAAGCAAGAAACAGAGTTCTGTCTTATCTTCCTCATAGCACACCTGGACTTGGACTTGCAGTACAATTCCCATCATGCACCTCACTGATCTCAGTCACCTGATTATTGACACTCCTGTCACATGATTTGGACACACCTGTCTTTACTCACCTGCAATTAACACTTAGTATATAAGGATTTTGTTTACTCATGCAGTTTGCAAATTGTTGCTCCTATGTCTTGATACTAGCATATACCTTTGTTACTAGCATATGCATTTGTTCCCTGTGATTGCTCCCAGTGTTTTGGCGTTTTCCTGTCTCCTCATTTATTGCTATCATTGTTTTGAAACACCACACCAGGGAGGCATTCAGGAGGTATTCTAATCAGATGCCCAAACCACCTCAACTGGCTCCTCTCAACGCGGAGGAGCAGCGATTCTACTCCGAGCTCCTCTGGGATGACCGAACTTCTCACCCTATCTCTAATGGAGAGAGAGGGAGAGTCGGGCTCACCTCAACACATCGCTTGGGCTCTGGAACCACCCATCTCGAGAGGGGCTTGACCTTGTTTCATTCTGGAGTTGCTCATGGGGAGAGGTGGTGAGCTGGTGTGGGCATCCTTGTTGCCTCCCGTCTCGGTGCTCGGTGTTGGGGTTCTCCCCGGTTGACGAAAGGGTAGCCTCCCTTTGCCTCCAGGTGGGGTGATGGGCCCTGACTGTTGTTTGTGCTTATGCAACAAATGACAGTTCAGAGTACCCACCCTTTTTGGAGTCCCTAGGGGTGTTCTAGAGGGCGCTCTCCCTGGGGACTCCCTTGTTGTCCTGAGAGACTTCAACACCCATGTGGGCAATGACAGTTTGACCTGGAAGGGTGTGATTGGTAGGTACGGCCACTCCGATTTGAACCCGAATGGTATTTCGATGTTGGACTTCTGTGCTCGTCAAAGTTTGTCCATTATGAACACCACGTTCAAACATAAGGGTGTCCATAAGTGCACTTGGCACCAGGACACTCTAGGCCGCAATTCAATTATCAACTTTGTAGTCGTGTCATTGGACTTGCGACCGCATGTTCTGGACACTTGGGTGAAGAGAGCTGAGCTGTCAGCCAATCACCACCTGGTGGTGAGCTGGCTCCGATGGCAGGGAAGACTGCCATCCTGACCTGGGAGACCAAAGCGTGTAGTTAGGGTCTCCTGGAAACATTTGGCGGAGTCTCCTGTCAGAAGGGCCTTCAACTCCCACCTTCAGCAGAGCTACAACCACATCCCAATGGAGGCTGGGGACACAGAGTCCGAATAGGCCATGTTCCGTGTCTCCATTATTGAGGCAGCAGCCCGGAGCTGTGACCGGAAGGTCATCAGTGCCTGTCATGGGGCAACCCCCGAACCAGGTGGTGGACACCTGAGGTGAGGGGGCCGTCAAGCTGAAGAAGGAGGCCTATCGGGTCTCCCGAGGCGGCTGAAGGGTTGAAGCTGAAGCTGAAGCTAAAATGTGATGCAGCACGGGCTGTTGCCAGTGCAAAATCTTGGGTGTGGGAGAAGTTTGGTGAGGGCCTGGAAAAAGACTATTGGTTGGTCAGGTAAAGGTTCCGCCATCGGACACCTCAGGAGGGGAAAGCAGTACTCCACAAACCCTGTTTACAGTGGAAGTGGGGAGCTGGTCATCTCGACTGGGGATGATGTTGTGAAGTGGAAGGAATACTTCGAGGACCTACTCAATTTCGTCCTGGCCACAGCACTCTTTACCAGTTTTACACACTCTGCAGGATCCATGAGGGGGCATGGGAGTTTGCCCAACCTGTCCACATGTGCATTGTGGACTTGGAGAAGGCTTTCGACCGTGTCCCTCGGGCTATCTTGTGGGGTGTGCTCTCGGAATATGGTATACCGGACCCGTTGCTATGAGCCATTCGGTCTCTGTATTGCCGGAGCCAGAGCATGGTCCGCATTGGTAACATGTCGAATTCGTTTCCAGTGGGAGTTGGACTCTGCCAAGGCCGGTTCTGTTCATACTTTTTATGGAGAGAATTTCTAGGTGCAGCCAAGGTGTTGAGGGGTTTTGGTTTGTTGGCCATAGGATATCGTCTCTGCTTATTGCAGATGGCGTTGTCCTTCTGGCCTCGTCAAGCTGGGACCTTCAGCTCTGACTGGAGCAAGTCGCTGCTTAGTGTGAAGCAGCCGGGATGAGAATCAGCACCTCCAAGTCCGAGGCCATGGTTCTCAGCCGGAAAAGGGTGGAATGCACTCTCTGGGTCGGGAATGAGGTCCTGCCCCAAGTGGAAGAGTATAAGTATCTCAGGGTCTTGTTCAGAAATCATTTTTCAAATAAAAACCCAAAATTATGAGATGGATTAAAATATTAATCCCCTGTGTTAGTACTACGTGGAACCATCTTTTGCACTGATTACAGAAATGAGTCTCTTGGAATACTTCTCTACCTGCTTTGAACATCTAGAATGTACAGTAATTGCCCACTCTTCTTAACAGAACTGCTCAAGCACAGTCAGACTGAATGGTGATCATTGCTGCAATGTTGAAGTCATTCCACAGATTTTCAATGGGGTTCAACACAAGAACATTTACCTTTTTTTTCAGCTACTGTGTGGTCACCTTTGGTTCACTGACATGTTGGAAGGTGAACCTTCTTCCCACTGACAACTTTTTGAAAGAGGGAAGCAGGTTGTTGTCAAAAAAATTTGACTGTATTTACCCCCATCTATTACTTCCTTCTATCTTGACAAGAGCCCCAGTTTCTGCTGCAAAAAACACCACCAAGCCAGCGTGCTACCACCTCCATACTTTACTTTAGGTATGGTGTTCTTTTGATGATAAGCTGTATTGGCTTAGTTTAAATAGTATGATTTTGGTCTCATCTGATCATAACTTCTCAACACCATTTTTTCATTTGGCTTCATAATCTTCAAGGAATTTTGAAGCTCAGCTGAGACATGATGTTTTTTTTGCTACCTACCCAAACAAGCCACATTTGTGGAGCATTTGTGATATTGTTGTCACATCCATATAATGACCACTCTTTTAAAAAATTCTTATAACTATTACAAAATTGCCATATGCCTCTTTGTAGCCTCTCTGATCAATTTCCTCCTCACTCCTCTATCCAGTTTTTTGAGACATGGCCTGATCCAGGACGGGTTCAAGCAGTACTAAGCACTTTACATTTTTGATTATGAATTTTACTGTGCTCCTAGGGATTGATAAAATCCTTGAATTTTTTTGTATACTTCTCCTGATGTGTGCCTGACTACAACTTTTTTCCTGAGAGCTTTTGACAGTGCCTTGCCACCCATAGTTAATTGTTTGCTTTCAGTTACACTTTCAAGAACTATGAACTGTATTTTTGCCAAGCTAATCAGATTAATAACAATTAATTGAAGGTGGAAACCAATTAGCTTGGTGTACAATTAAGTAGTGTTTGTTTAGGAGAGGGTGATCCTTTAACCATCTCAGTCATTTTTTCCGGGCAGGCTCTCTACGTCTTTTCTTGGTCAGTATCACCTTTTGTTTACAGCTTCTAGATGACAGAGACATTTGTTTATCTAATTCATAGAAGGTTTCCATCCTTTACGTTCACTTACAAAAACTAGCAAATTTTGGAGTTAAATTTTGAGTTTAGCGAGAATTCATGGCCGCAGGTGTGATAGATGACATCATCGTATTTTGAAGCTCATTACTGGCTTAAATATAGTTGCTGCTAGCTGGAGCAAAATAGGTACAGCCATTGTCAGTTTCTGAAATAAAACCTTGATTTTCATAATACTTATTGGCTTTTGCAAACAAATGAACATGCAACATCCATAGATGACTTTGTTGTCTATCTGCAGGTAGGCATGGTTTTATATTTGTCTGAATGTAACTTGTCAGCTTTTGCACTTGAATTCTTCAATTGCATTAAGTGATCTTTTGTGGGTGTGTGAATGTGTGTGTCTTCATTACAGGCTGCAAAGCTACAAGCTGTGAATATTGTGAAGGGGTAATTATTTGTATGCCATTGTAATGACAAACAATGGTATTAATTTCACTGGTCAGTTGTCATAATATTTTTAATGTTATGGATGATTGATGCACTGTAATACAGTAACTTAATTCTGGTACAGGAAACTAAATCCAAATTGTGCTGCACTCTCTAAATACTTACAGATTAATAATACTTCACTTTGTTAACCCCCAATAACAATTTTAGCATGAGCAAAACTGGGTAAAAATGTAATTAATTTTTTAGACAGCAGATAAATTATGATACACACTACAGGAAAACAGCCTTAGGCTCATGGTGCAAACTCATTGTTATATTTGGGGGGGCTAGAGGTCTCCTTCTGCTTCTACAATGATTTTTTTTAGATGCTGAATGAAATGTTAAAAACAGAAACCTACTTCATGTCTATTAACACTCCAATCACAACTTTAGCAAGTATAAACTTAAAAGGACAAAATGTGGTGTAGAATAATATGTGGATATATATTAAAGAGTATGAAGAGATATGCAGATCCTCTACTGCGTCTAGTCTGTGTTTATTCCACAGTCTAATCATTATCAGTTTTATGTGACATTTTCTTACTTTCAACGACCACATTCCCATTTATAGTGAATTCTAGAGAATTCCAGTTGAGAACGTTGCCTGGCTGAAACTGATCACCTTGTGAATAATATGCAATCTGATCAGGAGACAGAACAGAGTCCCACATGTGCACATCAGTCAGCATCCCTACAAATGACTGGGCAGCATCAAAACCTCCGCCATAATTATCCTGTTCTTGACCCAAAATGATTTTTGGGGTTCCAGTTAAAGAGCTTCCTGCGTTGATTCCTTTTCGTGAACTCGGGTTTCCATTGACCCACAGCTGAGCGAGTCCTGTTTTAGAGTTCCAGGTGGTGCAAACTGAATTCCAGACGTTGGATTCATCCGACAAGCCATAAAATGGAGCATATTGTTTTAAAACATATAATTGATGCAGTCCTTGTTTTTCCTTGTAAATTACAAAGGCATTATCTGGTGAAGGCAGAGAAAGTGAGAAAAGGCTTTGAGCTCTGGAAATGTCGGAGAAGGCACGCAGACACACAGTAAGTGCGGTGAAGATCTTATTCCCCTTCGGACTGAGAACCACATGATGAGTATTGGACTCCACAGGAAATGTGAACATTTTACCTGAAAGATCTTTACAAGTACACATGCCAATCAGGACACTTTACATACTTGACCACAAATAAAAAATGTACACAGTTTCAGGGTCACCCACCCATCCATCCATCCATCCATTCATCCAGCCAGTTTATCTGTCAGGGAGCCAATCCCAGCTGACTTCAGGTGAGAGGTGGGGTTACACCCTGAACAGGTCGCCAGGCTATCACAGGGTTAATAGAGTGCCAAAGCACCACTTACACTCACATTCACATCTGTGGGCAATTTAGAGAAGTCAGTTAATCTAATTAAGCATGTGCATAATTAGATTAACTGACTTCTCTAAATTGCCCACAGATGTGAATGTGAGTGTAAGTGGTGGTCTGGCTCTGTATTGACCCTGTACTCTGGGAGGAAAACGAAGCACCCAGAAGAAACCCCTGTAGTAATAATTTGAGTTATTCAAATTAAGATACCTTGATGGTGACCATCAGCAACTTGAAGGTCTGGGAACAGAAAAAAACAGAGAAATATTTTCAGCAGAAACGGTTACAGTACATAATGTGTGGCTGCCTTTGAAAACCATTCATATGTTCAGATTTTGATATTGAGTACATATTTTTTTATGTTGTCCATGGGGTCTGATAATGTGACAGCACAGGAGCACTGCAGACATTTTGTATTAAATAAACATGTGCACTTAGCTAAAACTGCTAGGTATCCAAACAAAGTATTAAAATAAGAGTGCACTTCACTAGCAAGGTTTTAGAACATTAGGGTAAACTAGCTGCATTTACAACTTTATTAAAATGATATAATTTCAGAAATTAAACCAACTAATACAATCATGAGTGACAATAATTCTAATAATGTTAATATACACATAAATACAGACTACTGTCTGTACATACCCCAAGCACAACTTTAGCAAGTATAAATACATTTTAGAGGGTAAAGTATCATGCATTCTATGTGGGAAAATACAATCTCATAACTAAAGAGGATGAAGAGATGAACAGATTCTTTACTGCATCTCGTCTGTGTTAATTCCACAGTCTAAACAGTACCAGCTTTATATGATGTTTCCTTACTTTCAACGACCACATTCCCATTTATAGTGAATTCTAGAGAATTCCACTTGAGAACGTTGCCTGGCTGAAACTGATCACCATATGAATAATACGCAATCTGATCAGGAGACAGAACAGAGTCCCACATGTGCACATCAGTCAGCATTCCTACAAATGACTGGGCAGCATCAAAACCGCCACCATAATTATCCTGTTCTTGACCCAAAATGATTTTTGGGGTTCCAGTGAAAGAGCCTCCTGCATTGATTCCTTTTCTTGAACTCGGGTTTCCATTGACCCACAGCTGAGTGAGTCCTGTCTGAATGTCCCAGGTGGCGCAGACCGAATTCCAGACGTTTAATTCATCTGACAAGCCATTAAACCTAACTGATTGATTTAACACAAATAACTGATATTGTCCTTGTTTTTCCTTGTAAATCAGAAATCCATTGTCCTTTGATGGCAGAGAAAGTGAGAAAGGACTTTGAGCTCTGGATATGTCGGAGAAGGCACGCAGACACACCGTTAGCGTGGTGAAGACCTTATTCACCTCCGGAGTGAGAACCACATGATGAGTTTTGGACTCCACAGGAAATGTGAACATTTTACCTGAAAGATCTTTATAATGAAGACAATTAGTTTATTTTTTTAACACAAATACTGTAAAAAGGATCGAATCAAATGATCAGTAAAAAGAAGCCACAGGCAAACCTTGTCTTTCAGCTGCAGTGAGGAGAAACAGTGAGAGTAGGACCACAAGTCTCTTCATTTTTCCATTTAATGTCTCAGCCTGTGTATCAGAATCACAAATGACATGGAATGTGGTCTGTATTTATATGAGCTCTGTGACTGACAGAGTCATTTGGTCAGTCTTGTAGATAAAAGTAGTATAACATTTCCTATAAATAGATTCACCCAGTACTTGTTGTCTTTGATTTACCATGCATGAGGACAACCCCCACCGGTTCATGAGAGAGTGAAGCTGGACCCAGATAGGGTGCCCCAACTACAGCAAAAACAAATATGAACAACCAGTTGATGCAATAAATTCTGCATCTGGTCAAATTAATATACTTGTGTTATTGGCAGGCAGCTGGCCTGCTGAGTCCTGAGGCCTGGGAACAAATTATTCTGAAGAGCAGTAAAGAAAATATTTTAGCTGACAGTCATTTAATAATCCTCACGCCCCTGGTCCAGCGTCTGTAATACTACCCTCCGTTTATTAGCATTACAAACCATTACAAAGCATTAGCATTACAAATAAAAATTTGCCAGCACTTCAGTATGGATTTTTACCAAACTTGGTGGGGGACACTACATTACCTGATTCCCAGAGATGATTTTGATTTTGGAATGTTGAGGTCAAAGATGAAGGTCAGAACAAGGTCACACATTTTTGAAGATAGACATTTCCCGTGTTAAAATTTAAATGGCTTATATCTGAGAAAAGGTGACAAACATAACAGATGCAATGAGAGACAGAAAGGAAAGCATGCACATTCAGATTTCAGATGGTATAAACCCCTTTATCCCTTGGGTGGCCTTGGAAGGTTAAAATCAAGGTTACAAGATTTTGTGTGCTTCTAACTTCCAAACGACTGCCAATAGACATGCTATTACTATGGAACACTATTAGGAAACGATATATTGACTTTCAAATGAGATGATTACTTTTGACTTTGAGTGACCTTGAAAGGTCAAACCCAACACATCTCATAAATCCTTCAAGTGAGAGAGTTTTTTTTTGCCACTTTGGTCATGTCCACGTACTACAGAACACATCATAATATGAGCACATGGATCATTAAAACCAGGACCCATAGATGGCCTTTTTGCGTGGAGGAGGTACCTTAAAGTCGATGAGTGCCCCCTAATTGTTATAGTATACACTACATGCAAACAATAAAAAACACACACTAAAACTAGATTTTTATTTTTTATTTATTTTAAATTTTTTTAGATATTATTGTGAACTCCACATGCATAGTTCAATAGGCATAAGAGCTGCATATAATGGCATCTATTTAAACCCCTTGTGTTAGTGTTAGTATATACTATACAGAAACATGAAGAAAATAAAAATAAAATAAGATCTATGTAGTAGGTATTCTTAAATATTTTAAGTGTGGCAGGGTGGTTAGCACGTTCACCTAACAGCAACAAGGTTCTGGGTTCAAGTACAAGGCTCGGTGAAGGTGTTTCTGTGTGGAGTTTGCATGTCCTCCCTGTGCTTGTGTGGATTTCCTCTGGATACTACATGTACATTACACTAATTTGCTATTCCAAATTGCCCCTCAGTGTGAACGTGAGTGTGAAGGGTTGTATGTGAGTTGGTCCTGCGAGCTGTTCAGGGTGTACCCCACCTTTCTTCAGTGTTGCCTGAGATAGGCTCCAGCCTCCCTGTGACCCGAGTGAGATTAAGCGGTTTGGCAAATTAGTGAGTGCATATTCTTACATATTTTAAACATTACAGAGGCAGGTCAGTTGAGCTCTACATGCTCTGAGCCGAGCTAAGCTCTATGTAACTAACAGCATCCTGTGAGCCTGGCCTTTCAAAGTTTTAGTATATACTACACATAAATACAAAGAAAGCAAACTAAAACGAGATTTTTATCGTTAATATTTCCCATTTTAAAGCTTCAAGTGAAATATGACAAACTGTGAGAGGCCTTTGTTTTGATTCTCACACTATCCCTTCTGAATAATATTTTGTAATCATCAGATTATGAACCAATCAGATGGGTCTCTTTGTAGGATATATTAACTAATGTTATTTAGCTCACCTGTCAGTGGTTGTAATGGTATTAGAGTCATAGATGATTGGTGCACTGTAACACATTAAAAATTTTTTTTTTTTACATTTATGGCATTTGGCAGACACACTTATCCAGAGTGACTTACATTCATTATTTTATACAACTTAGCAATTGAGGGTTAAGGGCCTTGCTCAAGGACCCAACAATGGCAACTGGGGCTTGAACCGCCAACATTCGGATCAGTAATCCAGAGCCTTAACCACTGAGCCACCACTGCCCACTAACACAGTAAAGTAATACTGGTACAGAAAAATTTAAACAAAATTGATGCATTCTATAATTGATTTTTATTGTTATTTAAAAAAATTCTTGGAGTAGTTCTACAGATTAATAATACTTCACTGTGTTAACCCCCAATAACCATTTTAGCTCGGGTAACATTTTGATCAATTTTAAAGACAAATTATGATACAGCCTCAGGCTCATGGTGCAAACTCACTGTAATAGTCAAGCGACTAGACGTCTAATTCTGCTTCTACAATGATTTTTTTAGATGCTGAATGAAATGTTAAAAACAGAAACCTACTTCATGCAGAAAAGTTTGCAAGTTACATCTGATTGTACTATGTCGGTCCCTACAGAACTGGATGTCAAAATTAAGACAGTATTTAATGAAGACAGAGGCAGACTGACTATTACAACTAATACAACTGGGAATGAGAGGAATTCTCTTTCACTCATTTGCTGAACCGCTTAATCCTACTAGGGCTGAAGCCCACCTTAGTCCAGCCCATCAATGCGGGGTACACCCTGAACAGCTTGTCAGACCATCACAGGGCAACACACACAAATTACCATTCTCTCCTAGGTACAATTTGGAACAGCCAATTAGTCTAATGGGGCAGTGGTGGCCCGGTGGTAGAGTGCTGGCCTACTGATCCAAAGGTCGGGGGTTCAAGCCCCATCACAGAGTTGTCACTGTTGCCTCCCCCCCGTGCAGCTAACTGGGTTATCAAAGGCCAGCCATGTCTCTCACTGTCTGCGGTGAGAGGCATGTAAAAGAACCATTGCTGTCATTTGTAAAGAGTAGGCCACTGGGTTGCCGTCAGCGTGTTTCTGCCCTACGATGGCCTGGCGAGCTATCCAGGGTGTACTCTGCCCTCGCTCAGAGACAGCTGAGATGGACGGCAGCCTCCCCGCAACCCTAATTAGGATTAAGCGGTTCAGAAAACGAATGAATGAATGAATTAGCCTAATGTGCATGTCTTTGGACTGTGGGAGGAAACTGTAGTACCTGGAGGAAATCCATTCAAGCACGGGGAGAATATGCCAACTCCACACAGTAACGCCCAAGCATGGGACTCGAATCCAGGAAATTCCTGCTGTGAGGCAGACGTGTTAACCACTACACCACCATGCCGCCCCTAGAAGAATTCTAGAAGGTTATTATAAAAATATTTACAGGTTATTTGTGGATATAAATTGAGACTCCAGCACAATTTTAGCAAGTACAAATAAACTTTAGCGAGGAGAGAATGTCATGCAGAATATTATGTGGAAAAAAATGCAATCTTATAATTAGAGAGGATGAAGAGATAAACAGATTCTTTACTGCATCTCGTCTGTGTTTATTCCACAGTCTAGACAGTACCAGCTTTATATGATGTTTCCTTACTTTCAACGACCACATTCCCATTTATAGTGAATTCTAGAGAATTCCAGTTGAGAACGTTGCCTGGCTGAAACTGATCACCTTGTGAATAATATGCAATCTGATCAGGAGACAGAACAGAGTCCCACATGTGCACATCAGTCAGCATCCCTACAAATGACTGGGCAGCATCAAAACCTCCGCCATAATTATCCTGTTCTTGACCCAAAATGATTTTTGGGGTTCCAAAAAAGAGCCTCCTGCGTTGATTCCTTTTCGTGAACTCAGGTTTCCATTGACCCACAGCTGAGCGAGTCCTGTTTTTGAGTCCCAGGTGGCGCAGACTGAATTCCAGACGTTGGATTCATCCGACAAGCCATTAAACTGAACAGAGTGTCCTGACACATGTAAGAGATATTCTCCTTTTTTTCCCTTCCAAATTAAAAATCCATTGTTTGCTGATGGTAGAGAAAGTGAGAAAAGGCTTTGAGCTCTGGAAATGTCGGAGAAGGCACGCAGACACACAGTAACACTGAGGAAGGTCTTATTCACCTCCGGAGTGAGAACCACATGATGAGTTTTGGACTCCACAGGAAATGTGAACATTTTACCTGAAAGATCTTTACAATGAAGACAATTAGTTTATTTTCTTAAGATTTAAGTTTACTTAAATAAATAAATAAATAAATAAGGCCGGATTAAAAAAATTCCCAGTTTCTCATCAGAACTTTTTGAAAGTATAAATGCGGCACTTTTTTTTTTTAAATAGAGAAATGAGGTGACTGTCGAAGCCCAAAAGCTTTTAAAGCTAAATGTAGGCAAAGTGACTGAAGCTATACAATACACCCTAGACGACCAGTCTTTTGCACGTACATTTAACATGTATTAAACTCTGAAACTCTAAACAACTGTCTACAAAACAACAGCCTTGCAGTTCCAAAAATCTTTAAAAAAATAGAACTATTTCAAACAGAACTAAACCAATCTTACAATCACAGCATCTAACACGGAATCGCTTTCTGTGTCGTTTTTACGTTGTCTGAAGAGGTTTTGAGTGTGGTTTTTCGGGGGAAAAAATATTAATAAAAATAGATGCAGCACCAATTTCCGGGTGTGGGCGCTGATGAGAAAAAGGGTATTTAGGGAATTTTTTTTATCCAGCATAAATAAAAACAGGTAGACAACAGTGCAGTGAGGAGGAGCAGTGAGAATAAGCCCCACATCTCTTCACTTCTCTAATTATATAAATTATACACAGAAGTGAGTTTATTCTGTTTTTATTTATTATGGATGAATGACTGAATGAATGAATGAATGAATGTTTATTTCGAATATGTAAAAATAGTGGTCAGTAAACAGTACTTATGGATAGTACAAAGAACAACAAAATAAATCACTTAGATAATTAAATAAAATGACTAAACTATTACCTTTCTGTTTATTCTTAATGTTATATATAAAGGTGATATGATAAGACTGGACTTTGAACAGTTTTTCACTGCATGCATGAGTTTATTCTGTAACAAAAGATTTGTGCTTAGCCCTGCGATGGCCTGCCAAGCTGTCCATGGTGTACCCTGCCCTCGCACAGAGTTGGCTGAGATGGGCGCCAGCCTCCCCGCAACCCTATTTAGGATTAAGCGGCTCAGAAAATAAATGAATGATGATTTGTGTTTACATATTAACCAATGGGGAAATTTGTTATTTAATAAAAATCCATTATCTGCTTCAGAAAACACTGTCTGTCCATCCATCCATTCATCCATACTGCTCATTTGTTAGGGAACCAATTCAACCAGACTTTGGAAGAGAGACGGGATTACACCCTGCACATGTTGCCAGTCATCATAGGGCAAATACTGACACAGACAACCAGTCAAACTCCATAATAAAACCATAATAATAATTTGACTTATTTAAATTAAGGTACTGAAATTAGGAAGAAAAAAAAACAATCCCATATCTGCTTCAGAGAAAACTGTCTATCCATCCATCCATGCATCCATCTCTCTATACTGATCATTTGTCAGCGAGCCAATCCCAGTTGTCTCTGGATGAGAGGCGGGGTTACGCCCTGAACAGGTTGCCAGTCTATTTCATTGCCAGTCTAACATCTATTGTATGTGTGTGTGTGTGTGTGTGTGTGTGTGTGTGTGTGTGTGTGTGTGTGTGTGTGTGTGTGTGTGTGTGTGTG
>JBCNYH010000009.1:6930510-6941636 GCA_039654325.1 Tandanus tandanus
AAGAATATTTCATTCATTCAGATCTAGGATGTGTTATTTTAGTGTTCCCTTTATTTTTTTGAGCAGTATATATATATGATGATACAATTAATATTAGTCATGCGGAGAATGCTTCCAGCTATATCAGAATTTGAATATTTTATTGCTCCCGGAGAAAATTGTGTAAATAGTATAGGAGGAACAGCTTAGTGTTTTAATGGGTTTTTTTTTCTAGAATAATCTTTGATGAAAATTAGGTTAACAAAAAGTCTAGTAAATGAGGCAGTGTTTCTCACTGACACTACCTGTGTAAGCAATATAATCACAAATTACACTCAAGGGTGCCCATTCACTCCCACTGCATATTAAATACATAAAATGGAAATCGGCAAGAATGTCTTTCTGAAGCCATTTGCTTTCCCCTGTACGAGAGTGTCAGTGACCACTGTCAATGCTATCATATTATTAAACATTGCAATGTTGAGATGAGCGAGAGTACAAAACACATGATCTCGGACTTTTCCACTTTCTACAAATCACAAGATCATTACTCCATTCACACAATCGTGTTATTGTAAATCTGTTGGGCATTTTTTACACCTGAGCCTCGTGACTCATCAGAGCCGGAGCTTATTCTGGTTTCTATAGCGTGAAGCAACTAGGAGATCAATTCCTTCTGGGTGGGAGTTTAGTTCAGTTTAGTTCATGGGAATTTTGTTCCCCAGTATTTTTACTTGTACCATTTATACTGCTGGGTGGACAGAGGCAAACTTGAGCTTAAGACCTTGCCTAGGTGTCTTAGCACAGTGTGGGCTTAACAGGCACTCAAACCTACGACCTCTCGATCATGAGCCTAGAGAACCAACCCCATTAACCCACATTGTTATAGTGAACAGACACAGAACCAAAACAAGATGAAAGAGAGATACTAAGCCCGTGAACTGGAGTGGTGTTTCCAGGAAACCTTGATATTCCTTAATAAATGAAACACATAGACTATTCTCTACTTAATAGGAACATTTAAAGCATATGGTATGCTTTATTTTGATAATTTAAAAAAGAATGAAAATATAATTTCCCTGGTAAATGATGCTGATGTACAGTCAAAAGGTTTGAGAAGGAAAAATATAGACAATAGAAACTTCTGTCAGTTCACAAAGAGAGAGAAATGATATAATACAGAAAAGACACAACACCGAAGGGCATTCAGTTCATTTGTTTATTACAAAAGTAATCTGTATATGAATTTATGCATTAAGGCAGACTGGTCTCTATGCAGGATTATGCAAGGAACATACTGACAATCTGATATGATGGTGCATTTTTGAAATTACACGTATTACAAGTATCCTTTCTGACAAATGTTGATGAATCAGGGTTCGCCTCTGTCATTTTGCAACAATTAGCAACATTCGGTCAAATGTTTGCATAAGTGTTTGCGATGCTTAGCAATTAATTGCCACTCCTTTGCCGCTGTTTGGGAATGTTTGGGACCTTTTGCCAACTTAAATATCTAAAATAACTAAAATATCAGGTGAATATCAGGCAAATCTTGGAGTTTTAAAAAGGGTGAGCAAATCCTCCCCAGACACAGAAAATGGACTTCCAGAATATGGAAATGGAGTTCTGTCAGGATGAAGCCCAATGTGCTGCTACCCCTGAGGAAGAACTGCTTTATCTGGCTGCTGCTGCAGCTATACTACAGCACAAGACAAATGAAGAAGAGGAAGAAGAAGAAAAAGGATGATTGATGGACCCGAACCTATAAAAATCTGAGCAAACCCTCCCCAGCTTTGTGCTCACTACTTGGTGAACCAAAAAGACCTTTATCAACCCACGTTACAACCGTCTACAAACAATTGCAAATTAAAATAAAAGTTAAAATAATCAAAAGCCAAGCAAATACAAAAAATAAAATACAAGTGTGCACTTTTGATCATGAATCCTGCTTCAAAACACTACCAGCAGTATATGATGTTTCCTTACTTTCAACAATCACATACCCATTTCTACTGAATTCTAGAAAGTTCCAGTTGAGAACGTTGCCTGGATAAAAGTGACCACCATATGAATAATACGCAATCTGATCAGGAGACAGAACAGAGTCCCACATGTGCACATCAGTCAGCATCCCTACAAATGACTGGGCAGCTTCAAAACCTCCACCGTAGTTATCTTGCTCTTGACCCAAAATGATTTTTGGGGTTCCAGTTAAAGAGCCACCTGCCCTGAGTGCTTTTCGTGAACTCGGGTTTCCATTGACCCACAGCTGAGCGAGTCCTGTACCGGCATCCCAGGTGGCGCAGACTGAATTCCAGATGTTGGATTCATCCGACAAGCCATTATACTGAACAAATTGTCCTAACACATATAAGGAATATGCACCTTGTCTTGGCTTAAAAATTAGAAATCCATTGTCTGCTGATGGTAGAGAAAGTGAGAAAAGACTTTGAGCTCTGGAAATGTCGGAGAAGGCACGCAGACACACAGTAACACTGAAGAAGATCTTATTCACCTTCGGAGTGAGGACCACATGATGAGTATTGGACTCCACAGGAAATGTGAACATTTTACCTGAAAGATCTTTACAGAAATATTCCTGTATTAATATTCCTGACATAAATAGTGGAAACATTGATCAGTAATAAGAAGTGACAGACAAACCTTGTCTTTCAGCTGCAGTGAGGAGAAACAGCAAGAGTAAGCCAACAAGTGTCTTCATTTTTCCAGTCAAGTCAGAGTCTCAGTCTGTGTATCAGAATAATGTGTGTTGTTGAATGTCTCCTGTATTTATACGATGTTTTTATGTTCTCTGTTAGTAATTAACCAGAATATAACATTACTGGACTGCACTTTGTACTGGTTTTTACTGATTATGTGACTGCAATAAATTTGGACAACATTCTGCAATGACTCTGTATTCATTTATTATTAACTGTCAAATGAAGACACACCCAGCATCAAAACAACATCTATATCATTTAAATGTAACACATCATTGCTGGGGGGCACAGTGGTGTAGTGGTTAGCATGTCCGCCTCACAACAAGAGGGTCCTGGGTTCAAATCCCTGGCTTGGGTGTTTCTGTGTGGAGTTTGCATGTTCACCCTGTGCTTCCGTGGGTTTCCTCAGGGTACTCTGGTTTCCTCCCACAGTCCAAAGTCATGCACATTAGGCTAATTGGCTGTTCCAAATTGCTCCTAGGTGCAAGTGTGTGTGAATGGTTGTGTGTGTTGCCCTTTGATGGTCTGGTGAGCAGTTAAGGGTGTACCTTGCTGAAATACGCTCCAGCCTTCCCGTGACCCTAACAGGAGTAAGAGGTTTTGTAAATGAGTAAGTGGGTGATGACATCATTGCTGAATGGCTTTATTGATGGTCGTTCAATTAATTCAGTACATGCTGTTACCAGCGGCCAACACAGTTTTAAGTAGAAAAGCAGAGAACACTAGGACGAACTGACCTGGAAGTTTCTGACCTGAAGTGGCTAATCGACTGGCTCTCCTAAACCACAGGTCTTGTGGGGGGTAACAAGAGGAAGGTGGATTTAAAGCTATTTCTGATCAGTCTATATGGCTGTAAGTTTGCTCTGTATTTATATTTATTATGTTTTATGTTTACTGTCAAAATTAAACATAAATGTAACATTATTCGACTGGACTCTAAACTGTTTTCCCACTGTAAACGTTTTGAATTGCAAAAATTGCGTCAGGGTGTTCCTAATTTATTACTCACTCACTCACTCATTTGCCAAACCGCTTAATCCTATAAGCTTATTCCTCACTGAGATATGGATATAATTTCCAAACATCATTCTGGCTTTCACTTCTAAGTTCTATGTAGATGATACACAAGTACAGTATCACTTCAGCCCAGTTCAGAAGCACAGCAAAACAAAAACAGAAGACTGTATAAAAGACATTTATGGCTCAATAAATATAAACTTCCTTCCCCTCAATACAGACTTCCTTATGCTCAATACAAAACAGAAACACTGATAATAAGACCGCAATAAGATAAGATGTTTTATTTATTTATTGTATCTCTTTTGAGCTACAATTAAGGACCTTGAAGGACTATAGAGCTAGAACATTTCTAAAAAAGTTTATTAATGTTCGAGAAAGAGTACACATTAAAAAAAAATAAAATCATATACAGTAGTTATGCCTATGATAATCTTACATCTTTACCAGCCCCCAGTGCAGCTAACTGGGATATCAAATGCAGGCCATGTCTCTCACTGTCTATGGTGAGAGGCATGTAAAAGAACCATTGCTGATTTTAGTCAAGAGTAGGCTGCATTGCCGTCAGAGTGTTTCTGCCCTGCAATGGCAAGGTGAGCTGTCCAGGGTGTACTATGCCCTCGAACAGAGTCGACTGAGATGGGCGCCAGCCTCCCCGCGATCCTAATTAGGATTAAGCGGTATAGAAAATGAATGAATGAATGAACATCTTTACCAGGAAAGAAAAAGACATGAGCAAAGTCGGGGCTACAAAAAAATCCCCTAAAGGTTATTAAGCAATCATTTACAATGAAAATACCTCCTATGCAACTTCAATCTGATAAGACAGTTGTTTCAGTTAAACCCCAAAATTTCGACAGCTCGTTGGTCCGACAGCCCATGGGTCTGACAGCTCTAATCCTAACCCTAACCCAACTGAACTGAGTAGGGACACAAACTGATTTAAGCAAGGTGCCCATCTTATATGTGCAGGGCTATAGGACCAATGGGCTGTCGGAACATAGAGCCGTCCCCCTTGTTGTTTCAGGACTGAACCAAAACAGTCTGTAGTTTTAACCTTGAATTCAGATTCTAAAATAATCTCAGGGATATTATTCAAAAGATGTGTAGGACATCTGGCAGTCTACCATAAATTCTTCTGTTCCATATTAGGACCTCGACTCACAAGCACATGAAAAAGTTGAGGTAGAGTATTGTTTGCATTTAGTATAAACACCACTGTAATGCCACCTGCAGGATGAACAAGTTGTGTTATAAGGTTTTAGGGGGAATTAGGCTAATAGAACATTTTATGCTAAGCTAATTTACCCTGTTAAGCATAATAATAAATCAATACCCATGTTATGGCTGTTAACAATATATATGATATTAAAAACTGAAATGCTTGTTGGTACTGATTAGCAGCTCTGGCATCTATAGCAGCCAACAACAAATAGCATTTCGGATCAAATGTCTTGCCTGAACCTTCAAGACAAAAACTATGCACCTGTCAATGCGAGATATAAAATGTTGACTTCATCCCACACCATATACATGACCCTTGCCCTTTCACATGAGTACATACACTACGTACTGCATGTTCTCCACGTCCTTTACTCTGCCTCAAACAGTTTAATACCAAGCCAGCTGCATCTCATCAGACCAAATGATTTCAAAACAGAGTAAACTCCAAAAATTAAAAAGAACAACATGGCCTTTACAAAGAAGTAAACGGTGGACAGATCTGAATGGACAGATCACTTTTAATTCACGGAATCATGCCTATGCTAAATAGAAAAGCCTAATATTACTGCAGATTGTAGCTGTCATCAAATTGGGTAATCTAATCTATAAGACAATGCATGCTGCCAGTTTTAAGAGCTACCCTGCAAAATCAGATCAGTGGAAACACAAAATAGCAACCATGCTAACATTTTTCTACAATGAGCAAATTAACATCAGCAAAAAACTAAACAAACAAACAAACAAAAAAAAAAAAAAACGCAACAGCAAGATCACTGCACTTTTCATGGATCCTTGCTAATGCTAACAAGCCAATCACAGAGTTGTTTAAAAAGTGGGCAATTGATATGGCAAGTGAAGTTTTAGGTTATGAAGAGAAAATGGTTTTAGGTTATGAAGCAGTCCTTCTTATTGTGAGGCAGACATGCTAACCACTACACCACCATACTGCCCTCACTACTGCTGCTGCTACTATTAATAATAAAAGAATAGCAACATTAAACAATATTTATTGGTCCAGTAACAAAAACAGACATTTTAGCTCTTAAATTGGCATGCTTGGCATAATTTGCCTGGGCCTGGAAAGAACCCATGCAATTTTGGAGGTGATCCATGAATGGGATCATGGTAAAGAAAAAAGAAGAAGAAGAAAAAACAAACAAACAAACAAAAAACAACAACAAAAAAACCCAGAATCCCTATCTTTAATATATTTATCTGATGCCCTCTAGGGGTAGACATTTTATTATAACTAGGCAAAATTATAACAATCCATAGATTGTTTCTATAATTGTGATGTGATAGTGGTGATATCAAGAGGTGGATTAAGTCCGTTAAGTCCCCACTGAACGCCCAGGTACCGAATGCACGGCCTTCTACTGGCCCACACACTTGTTGGAAAAGTAACAGAAGCGCTCATTCTTAAATTCTATAAATAAAAAAATTATTCAGATCTTGAGTTTTTATTTCAGACATTCACCATCAGTGTAAATAATAATACTGTCTGGCAGCTAGGGACACGCCCCTTTTCATTGCTAAGCCTGGATTCAAGGATCCCTATTGGCGCTTCTCTCAGAATACCATAAATGCCATATCTTTTGAATGAGTGGTCTTATAGCCATTATGTAAAGACATTTGTGATCCTGAAATGGGAAGCTAATGAAAATTCTCTAATGAAAAATAGCAATAAAATTTTTTTTAAAGGCTAATCTTTCCCTGGCGAGTTAAAACAAACTGGCAAAATTGTAAAATTATTTAATATGCCACAGAAAACACAGTCCATGTGATGTGACTGTGTAATTTAAATATAAGAAATTCATATTTAAATGCTTTTGCAGCCTGCAAGCTCCAAGAATTCGCTATTACTGCAGTTTAAAGACAGCTCAATTTTTGATTGGTCAGTACAAAATGTCACTCGGAAGAGGTCTCTGTTTATGATTGGTTGATGAGCATGACGCGTGCAATGGCTACTCCCCTACATGCTTTTCTCTCGTCACGTGAGTGAGTGCAGTCTCCTCAGCCCGGTGTTTAAGAAAGAGTGGAGTGTCTTCCATCCATCTAACGCCACTTTTACTATAGGAGATCAGAAAATGTAAGTTTTTATGGCAGTATCACAGCTTTGCTTTATATTTAACCCAACAAAAGACTTAAATAATCAGTAGAGAGGACTGTTTGAGTATAAATGACTCATTATTGAACAAAAGATTTAGGGAGTCAGTTCGGGAGTTGTTTATTCATTCACGGTAAAGCGAGTCTTTTTTATGGTATTAGAAAAGCGTGCAAACATTTTTAATGATAGTCGTTGTTATTTACGTTAATGTGCTTGCTTATAACTTTTTGTCCCAGCTAGCTTAAATGCTAATGAGAGAAACAAATATGAATAAGGTAAATATCGCCCAAATTGCATTTTTTAGGAATGGGAGCCAAATCTGTTAAGTAAATCATTAATAGCAAGTTTGCATGCCTTCACGTGAATCGTGCGTTCGTTATTTTGCCCATTAGCTCGCTGACGGCCTTCTGCAACGTAGTTAAGACGTAATTTAGATTTCCCACCTGCATTGCGACAGACCCCGCCTACAGAGCTGCGGTTGGCTGATTTAATCTCGAATTCCTGCTTTGTGATTGGTGAGAAGTTCTTGTCGTACCTCACTAGCCAATCAAAGTGTAGGAGGCGCGAGGCGCCGAAAACGATTAGGGGAAAAAAATTCTAATGTTAGAAGGTCGTTGACCTACCCACTTTATCTAGTTATCTCACACACACACACACACACACACACACGCACAGAGTTTGAAATCCATTGTGCCAGGTGTTATCAAAGCGTACACAACTCCGAAGTTTGTCCCAGGGTGTGTGTTATTTTATCTAAAGGAAGATGTCCACACTGGCCTCATTCAGCATTACAGCTGGAATACTTTTAGGGTATTTTCCTCTTTATAAGTTTGTGAATAAGCTGGAGTTTTGGTTTGTAAATATTCCTTTCAGCTCTCTAAGCCTCTCCACACAGGCATGTGATCTGAGGCATTATTTTATCCCCCAGTGCTGCTGAATTCTGCATTCTGACTGGTCATTGGTTTCGAAGATGTGGATTTAAGTTTAATAGTCGCAGCTCAAAATCCAAAACATTTAAAATTGCATATTTATGGAACAAACTGTTCATCTAAGTAATAATAAGACTAAGAATAAACAGGGTTAAGTGAGCAGATATGTTGTGATTTGTGTGTTTAATTTTTATGGAAGGCGTCTGTAGTGTCTGTGATTTGTTACCTCTACAGGAAAGGCTTGAAGACTGAAGAGTTTACTAATAACAACAAATTGTTAACTAATCATTATTGAAAATTTTGTGGACATCAGTTGTAATATTTTATGCCATTTTATTATTTTTCTTATTAAAGCTTTAGCTCTTATTGGAAGTGTATAATGAATATTTTTAGCGGAGGCCCATAAGGCATTCCAATAAGGTTGCTGTGTCACAAATATAAAAACACTATTATTAATAATGAAAGTGAAACCCAAACAACAAAGGCGCATACATTACTGATCAGACTTTCTCAGGATAAAAAACCCCCAAACAAGGGGGTTAGCCGTAGCCTAATGGTTAGAGAAACGGCTTTGGGACTGAAAGGTTGCTGGTTCGATTCCCAAACCAGCAGAAAAAATGTGTGGCGATGGGGGAGTGAGCTGCACCTTCCCTTCCTCCACCTTCATGGCTGAAGTACCCTTTTGCAAGGCACCTAACCCCCAACTGCTCTCCGGGCGCACCCAATGTGTGTGGCAGCCCACTGCTCCGAGTGTGTGTGTGCTCACTTTGAATGAGTTAAATGCAGAGGCAATAATTTCCATTGTGGGATTAATACAGTATAGCAAAATCCAAAAAAAAAAAAAAAAAAAAAAAAAAAAAAAAATATATATATATATATATATATATATATATATATGTATGTATATCTATCTATCTATCTATCCGTGACCGTGGAATATGAACCAATTAAACGGATAATTAAAGTAATAAAACAGCTGGCTCTGTGCTTAGCCTTTTCTGTTAGAAAAAGCAGTGGAGATCATTTCCTTCAGCTAATCGCTGAAACTGAAGTTCTTAAAGGAGCCGCACTGCTCGTTTAACACCAGCCTCGGACACATATCCAGCTCTCGGAAACTGCGCCTTAAGGCAGTGCATGTATCTATATATTAACTGTAATATATTATTTATTAATTACATTGAAGGAAATAAAGCAGCACAATGTGTTTCATGCTCTGAAGCCTCTTGTACCACCTTGCTCTCGTCAGCATCAACAAGCCCTCAAGATGTCTGCTGGAAACGCTAAGATTGGTCAGCCTGCTCCTCAGTTCAAGGTCACAGCAGTGGTGGACGGCCAGTTTAAAGACCTCCAGCTGTCTGACTACAGAGGTATGCAGAAGTTCTCCATGGAAATAAATTATAGCATGAGGATTGTGGTCTTTGGGTAGTGTTTAACTATGCTTTTGAATCGCTGTGCATCAGCTTCCCTGAGTAATCCCTAAACTTTTGGTTGTCCAGTCATTCCACACCTGT
The DNA here is from genome assembly GCA_039654325.1 of Tandanus tandanus. NCBI lineage: Eukaryota > Metazoa > Chordata > Actinopteri > Siluriformes > Plotosidae > Tandanus > Tandanus tandanus. The sequence continues at coordinate 6,940,001 of JBCNYH010000009.1, forward strand.
GTGTCCTATCCTGTTATTCCTGGTTTATGCTTGAACCCCTGTAGAAGGCTTGTGAGTTTTATCTTTAATTATAATAAAGGAAGTGTGTAAAACCTACTCGAGTCTTGATTGCTGATCCAGTATAAAGCCTGTGTAGATGGAATCATGTGACTCAGACGGATATTCCAGAATCCCGTAGCATGTGGGATCTTGTCGGAAGTTCGGAGCTGGTGTGAAGTGAAATTGATCTGTCTTTCCAAAACATGAACCAAATTTTTTTTTTCTTTTTTTCTGAAAGGAAAGTATGTGATTTTATTCTTTTATCCTCTGGACTTCACCTTCGTGTGCCCCACTGAGATCATCGCCTTCAGCGATCGCGTGGATGAGTTCCGTAAGATCGGCTGTGAGGTCCTCGCTGCTTCCACTGATTCCCACTTCAGTCATCTGGCCTGGTGAGGAGCGTACACACACACACACACACACACACACACACCTTCCATACAGAGTGATTTTCCACTTTTTAATCCCCATCCTTAACACCTGTTTATGATGATTCTGTTAGCCCGTGACTGACTGCTATTACACTGTCATCATGCTAATCGCTGAAACTTATTGTTTATAATCAGATTATTACTTTTTAATAATAAGCCACTTTCCCCCAAAAAGCCACTTTTTTCTGTGACATCTTCATGACACTCATCGTTCATCTTCATCACTCTTAATGATTGCTTTTCACCATTGCTCTTCCTCTTCATCACTCCTCTTCAAAAAAAAATCTCTTTGTAACATCACAGATTCCAACCCCTCTCTGTGAGTTCATCCTCTCTTCATCGTTCATCTTCATCACCACTCGTACTCTTTTTATTAGTTTCTTCGCTTGGACCCTGGGAATCGCTCCTTGCAGCTATATTTTTCCATGTGTTTGATTCATTTGAGCCTTTAAATTAGATATGTTTATCCTTTCAATTATGCAGTGAGTACCTTCTCTTTTCTTAAACAAGCATGTCACAAGATATACCCTGTTGAAGAAATGTCACTGTATTTCAAAAGGGTCAAATTATTGGCCTGCATCAGACTAATCAAACAACTAAGGAGATGCTGAAATGAAGATATTTACTGTCCAACACATTAACACCTGGAAGGGTAGTGTTGAACTGTGAACTTGATAGAAGAAATTTGGTCAGAAACAAAACATCACTGATTGGTGAGCATGTTAATGTTTAAAGTCCATAAAAAAATGGGCGGTAGAACTCCGGGCTATATTCAGTATTGATAGGAAAAATATTTCCCCACACACAGAGTGCAGCAAGAACTCTCAGAATTGGGACTAAACAGCTGTGTAGTCACAAGGAAACCACTTCTTAGTAAGAATTATTGGATTTAGAAGGCTTGAGTTTGTGAGGGAGCATAAAGATCTGAGCAATGATTAAAGGTCATGTGATCTGATGAATACAGGGTGATGCTATTCTAGCGTGATGGGTGGGTCAGGGTATGAAGGGAAGCTCATGAAGCGATGTAAGTGTCAGGCATAGAGGCCACTGTACCTTCTCTGGAGGCTGTCTTATGATCTGAGGTTGCTTCAGGGACATTCTGTATGAAGTCATCAGATGGTATCCACCACCCAGTCTCAGATTTTCCTCAAAAAAAAAAAAAAAAA
>JBCNYH010000009.1:6999736-7015844 GCA_039654325.1 Tandanus tandanus
GTATTTACTCCTTAAATATATATATATATATATATATTTAAAAGTCAGTAATTATTAATGTCTAATAATTTATCATCATCATTCATTTTCTGAACCGCTTAATCCTAATTAGGGTCGCAGGGATTAGGGTCGGAGGGCAGAGTACACCCTGGACAGCTCGCTATGCCATTGAAGGGCAGAAACACGCTGACAGCTATGCAGCTCTTTACGAAACTCAGCAATGGTTCTTTTACATGCCTCTCGCCATAGAGAGTGAGAGACATGGCTGGCCCTTGATAACCAAGTTAGCAGCACTGGGGGATCACTGCTTTGCGCAGTGTCAGTATCTTATTTATCCGAGGCGTGATTATTGCTGGTTGAAGACTTCTAATAATTGAAATCAGTTTAAATCTAATTAAAATTTTAAAAAATCTATTTATAAACAGAAGGATTTTCATTAAATATTTACTTCCCAAAAAAATTTATTCATTAAAAAAAAAAGATGCTCTGACTCACATCACTGCAGTACTTCCTGTCAAAATTCTCACCAATTTAAACCGGTTGTTCTTAGTATTTCCTGTTGTGTGTATGTGTGTGTGCGTGCACGTGTGGGTGGGTGTCTGTGTGTGGTTGTATGTGTCTGTGTGTGTGTGTGTACATATGTGAGCATGTGCGCGTAGGAGGCTGTCTATGTGTGCGCGTGTGTGTGTGGGTGTGTGTATGTGTGTGTGTGCGCGCGCGCGTGTGTGTGTGTGTGTGTGTGTGTGTAGAGGATGTTAAGGTGCTCAGTAAACCTATTTGAACAGTAATTAAAGGGATTTAAGATGACCTCATTAAGACCTTTTGTACACTTTAAAGTGCATTATAAATATCACTCTGCTCGTGTACAGCCTTTCAGCTTGTTTGATGATTGACGTGACGCTCAAACCACTTTTGCTTCAGCTTCTTCCCCTCCTTCCCCCCTCCCCCTCCCCAAAACAACTCTTCCTCTACACAGTTCTTGGGATACGGTGGAAAGTACAGTGGAAGTCTGCGATCTCTCACTTGGTGTGTACTTGTGTACGTGCGTCAGCTTTTTTTTTGCCACTCTTGCGCTGCTGATAATAAATCCCAGTTGTGATGCTGCTGTGAGATCGTTGCTGTGAGATCGCAGCCTGAAGGGCTTTAATTTTCTTTCATTAAGTGTAAACTGTGATTCGATTGACGTCATTGGGGAAGCGATGCGTTAGCCAACCTGTGAATCACACTGACAGGTTTGTTCTTGTAGAGTTCCTTCCGGCTTCGCATCCAACCTGTTCAATAAGCTTTCATACTTGAATGACCCCCCATGTATCGAAGGGGTACTTCACTGACAAATGATATTTTTGGCTAATTTGGAACGCAGGGTGTATTAAAGGACTGGTAGCATCATGCGATTTGGCCAATTTGAAAGAAAGTGGCTGTAGTTGAAAACAAAGCAGAAGAGTTCACTTTCTTGACACGATCATGTAGATGGCATGAAGTGGAACAGTGTGGCTTCCCAAAATTATTCCTGGATCCCTGAGAGACATGTTACTCCTGTGCAGTCTTTAAATTTTGGCTTTATTCATTTGTACAGAGGTTCTCTGGTGAAGTTAAGGTCAGACACATGAAAAAATTCAATCATTCATTCATTTGCCGAACCACATAATCCTATTAGGGTTGTGTGATTCTGGGTGAAGGTGGGATACACCTTGCCAGACCATCCCAGGGCCAACACACACACAACTATTCACACTTACAGTCACACCTTGGGGCAATTTAGAACAGCCAATTAGCCTAATGTGCATGCCTTTGGATCGGACTACCTACAGGGAACCTATGCAAGCATGGGGATAACATACATATTCCACACAGAAATGGCCTTGCTGAGCCCAGGATTTGAACCCAGGACCTTTTTGCCACGAGATGGATGTGCTAACCCCTACACCACTTTGCCACTCCACATGAAAATATATATTCTTTAATTTTCTGATGTACAATGGGTGGCACGAGGGCCTTTGTGTGTGGAGTTTGCATGTTCTCCACATGCTTGTGTGGGTTTACTCCAGTCCAAAGACGTGCACATTAGATCACCGACCTACTCTAAATTGCCCATAGGTGTAAATGTGAGAGTAAATGGTTGTTTGGGTCTGTATTAGTATGGCGATAGTTTAGCGACATGTTCATGTTTTCCTTGCGACCGTGATGGATACATATACTGGATGGGTGGATGGATGAAAGAGGTATGATCTTAAAATCAAAATAAAATAATAGAGCATGTTTGTAGCTGGTGTGATGAAATCTGCCCTGACAAGCCAGACTTGCAGTGACTGCAAAATAATTTTGAGAAAAATGACCTCAAAGTTAATCAGTTTTTCTATGGAAGGTTATGTTAAGAAAATACATTGTTTAAACATATTTGGAGTTATTTTATACTTGAAATTTTAGGAAAACTGAGAGTTCACTTCAGGGCTCAGGAGTTAAAAGAGTTAGAGTTGTATAATTTGAACATGGTTCCGTTAACATCCGAACTGCCAAATGGACAATAATAATCAATAATTATACAGATTTTATTTCTTCTATTATGAATGCTAATCATTAATCCAGCTCTGGTTGTACATTCAGTACATACTGTACATTTAAGTGATTAAGTGCTATCACCTCTGATATGCTTGCCAACCTCGTGTCTATGAGTTTGGACATACCACTTGCATTAAACACCAGAAAAATCAAGCCTTACCAGTTTCCACCTGTTACGGTCGAGCAGGTTGCGCAGTTTTCATTACAAAACAACTGCACGCCTCATCATGTTTGCATTTTTGGTTTCTGCAGTGGGGGGAAATACAGAACTTTTTGAATTAAGCCAGATTCTCAATTTCTCGCAGTTAATGTACAGTATAAGGGCTGAAGGGAAGCTGTTCGGAAGGTACATGCAAAGCTTACACTGTGTATGGGGAGGACCCCCTGTGGTGGTGGGGGGGAACCCAGTGTAGGACAAAACGACTAAAATTGAATTAATGTGCAGATGGACTGTGAAAACCGTGAACATTTATAAAGGTACTAAAACTGCAGACATGTGTCTGTGACATTTACGCTCACTTAAAACTCCTTCAGTCCCATGGGGCCGACATCCTTTACCCTTTACCCTTGGCGGGAAGACAACTGTACGTGATGTCACTGATGAAGACATTCGTCTGAAAGAAATTTCAATTCATCGTTTTGGGAATATTTACTTTTCTTGTTTTGAGGTAGACGTGCTAAGCAGTATGCCACCATGCCGCCTGCATCCAAAATCACAGCTACATATAAGGTTTGAGTTGCCCTTATGTCGTAAACATAAGAAGCATCAAATGTTGCATGTACCTCAAGGGTGACTTAAACCCTATACATAGCTATAATTCTGGATGCAACCAGATTGATCTAGGGTTTGGTGGGACATTTCGTAACCCAAGTAGCATTACTTAAGGAAAATTGGCGAGAAAATGGGGCTTTTCATTATTTTGCCATAAACATAGAATAATTAGAAATAAAATCATAGCGTGTATGGAAAACACTTTTACAGAAAATCTGCATTTTCAGATTCACCCAATTTAGTGTAGACATAATCTTAGACCTCCTCTAGTATCACAACATTGACGAGGATGGGGGCTTGTATAGGGGCCACCCAAGTCAGACAAGTCAAAGCGGAGAGGCCAAATTAAGAGTGATCCCCATTTCCAGGTTGAGGGTTCAGCTCAGGGTTAATAGTTCTGACTGGTAAGGAATATATAGCTACAGAAACATCAGTGGAGAAAACCTAAGCACCAGTGGCGCAACAGGATATGATGACAACTGTCTTAAAATTGGGCTTATTGTTTGGATTTGTCGCAGTACCCTGTCACGATCATGTTGCTGAAAGTGTAGCCATGAATAAAACTGAATGATCACCTCCCTCTTCATCACTTTCTAGTGTGACACATAGAATAAGAGCCTTTCTTTAGGAACCTCACAAGGTTCTTTGAACTCATTCTGTCTAACTAGGAAACACTCTGTTGTAGGGTTCTACATTAATCTTACAAGGTTTTTCCCAAAGGACCAAACCAACAAACCCTTTAAAAGGTCTAAACTGAAACTTTTTAAGAGTAGATATTGAAATTAATCAATAGTTGAGCTTCATAACAAAATTAAACACTGATATTTAATTATTTTATAGATTTTGGCACTGCATAATGGTGGAGCTCCCAATAAATATCTCTATTGATTGGTGACCCAGGCTGGTGTTACAAAGTAGTTCACCACCTTCGCCCAGAGTCGGCTGAAATAGGCTCCAGTCTCCCAGCAACCTCAGTAGGATTAAGCTGTTCTGCAAATGGATGGATGGATGGATGAATATTATAAGCTCTGACACTGGAGACTCCTTCCATAAATACAAAAATGTTTCACAAATGATACCATCAGAGCTGCTGTATTAGAAAATGAATCAACCACTTATTAAGATAAAATGCATAGCATGTATTTGACTCCATGCTTACATGCGCTTATCAAACTGCTATACAACACGTGACTTCAGTACCTTAGCCTGCACGCATTCTGCAAAGTGCATTTCGTGTGTGTAAGAGCGACACTGCAGACCCTCAACCGCCAGTCAGTTCGCACACCATAGCCGTGAGGTTTCATCTCGTTTCCTGCAGAGAGGGTTCGAGCTGTTTCCTCTGCGTCCTGGCGAGTGGCTTTCACTTCCTTTTATCTTTGCAGTGAAACACAGAGTTCATGTTTGGAAGAGAAAGAGACAAAAACGTTCCATAAGTCGTACATATATGTAGTTATGAGGGAAATGATGATGATGCGAGAGAAGTACAAAAAGAATTGTGACCTCTGAAGAGAGAGACGAGGCATAAGTGAAAGGATTTTTAATGCCAATGGCTCCTATCATGTGAGCAATATTAAACTGAGGAATAGTTGAATAAATGAATAATTATAAAACCCACACAAGACCAAGAAGGGTGAAAAAGAAGTGTGTGACTGTTGAGGGAGAAAAAAGGTGAAAACCCGCGTATGAGAGCAAATATCTGATAGTGTTGCCTTATGTCTTATCACTCAGTGCAACCTCCATCTCCCACATCCTCTCTCTCTCTCTCTCTCTCTCTCTCTCTCTCTGTGTGTGTGTGTGTGTGTGTGTGTGTGTGTGTGTGTGTGTGTGTGTGGCCAGAACCTTGATGAATTCCTATATGCTGCATTGGCAGAACATGTTCATCTGTGCAGTGTGTGAACTGAACGTGTGTGAGGTGTGTGTATATTTGTGTATGCAAATGTGAGCACACATGCACAAGTGACTTGGCATCTCTCTTTCTCTCCCTTGCTTTCTCTCTCTCTCTCTCTCTCTCTCTCTCTCTCTCTCTCTCTCACTCACTCACTCTCTCTCTCTTTCACTCCTTCAGCTTCTACCCATCATGTTCTCAGTTGTATTTTTGCCTCTAATCATCCTGTTTTATTCCTTTCATCTATCATTTACTTTTACATACCTCTTTTTGGTTTTTTCCTATCTATTTATCCATCCATTCCTACCTCTCCTGTCCTTCTATCCAATCATCTATACTTTTAATTTGCACCATTCATATTTTTTAGTTTATTGCTTTTAATCTATCCATTGATCCACTATGCAAATCATTCATCCATCCATCCATCCACCCACCCAACCCATCCACCCATCCATACCCATAATGACTTAATATTTCAGCCAGCCATAAATCCTTCTCTTCAAACACTCAACTGATCCATCCATCCTTTATCCTTGCACTCATCAGTCTCATCACCCACCAAATCCAAACATACACCCACAACATTCATTCAGATGTAAATGCATACATTTAAGAAAAATCTGTCTATCTACCAAAGAACAAATATTCAATCTATCCATCCACTCAGCAAGCCATCCCTGTATTCATCCTTTCATCCATCCATCCATCTATTCATCCATCCATCTGAGCACATAACCTAAACTTCTTTCATCCATCCATCCATTCATTCATCCATCCAGTACAGTACCAGTACATACAGTACAGTGCAACAACAGTACTAAAAAGAAAAAGACAACACAAGAATGGGACATTTAGCACCGAAAGAGAGAGAGAAAAAGGATTATATGGAATATGAAAAATTAAATAAAGTTAAAATGAAATGAAATGATGTACAGAGTAGCAGCGGTTGAGGTAGTGCAAATAGAATATAGGCCTAGATATAAATATAAACATAGCAGCGTAATGAAATAATGACAGGGTTGAGGTAGTGCAATAAATAATGAACGATGTAAGTTATGTTTATGTGTGTGTGAGGGTCATCCATCCATCCATTCATCCATCCACCCAGTAAACCTAAACATTTCTTCCATTCATCCATCCGTCCATCCATCCATCCATCTGAGCACATAACCTAAACTTCTTTCACCCATCCATCCATCCATCCACCCAGCAAACCTAAAGTTATCTTCAGGCCATCCATCCATCCATCCATCCTTCCATGACCCCCTATGAGCCTACACCCCCCCCCGGGTTGTGTCGTAAACATTTTTGTTTGTGCTTTTAAGGAGTTTAAGTAATTATAAAATACATTTTCTGGCCTGTGACATCATCGGCCCCCCACCACGTCCAAATCACACCAAAGTGGCCTCAATCATTTGTGCTATGTTTGTGCTGGTTTGTGCTGTTGAAAGAAATGATTTTGCAGTTTTGAGTTTAGGTCATCAATCAACAATTTAAAACGCTCAACGGCCAATCAACACCCTTCACCACAGCAACATTAGTTTATAACAATGACAGATTTCTGTTGAATGCCACAGAAGTGTTGATGGAAGAAAGTAATTTTTGTAAGACAGTTCAGATATACAGAGCTTCAGTCCATCCTTCCAACCCAGAGCTGGAAATGCTGACACTTCATGTCATATCAAGCTGTAACATGTGAAGATATGTGTTCATAGCCTCTGCTGCTGTGTTTTGCTGTAACATTACACTGGTAACAAGCTCTTTATGAACAATGACATCCTGCTGATCAGAAAGCACACTCATCTTACATCAGTTGTTCTGTTTCTTTTGTAAAAGTCTCAGCTAAGGATTCGCTCGAAGTGATCTGAAACTAAAACATATTTGGAAATGCATGATCAACAGAGCTTGACCTCCGAGGAAGACCTCCAAGTAAGAGAATACGGGTGAAGGGGGCTTCACGCAAGTGTGGAAGTTCCAGACCATGGGAAGCTTTCACCTTCATGCTCCTACTCAGAAAGACTGTGGGTGGGGAACCGCACCTAAAGTCCCCGAGAGTGGTTCCCCATAGGGATGACATCATCTTTTAAGGCCCAGGTGGAGGCCTCTAGTTGAGTGGACTGTATTCTCAGGTATTGTGCTAAAATCAAAAGATAAAACAGAAGGTGATTCCCTGCTGAAAGTCCACATTCTTCCAGACTTCCAGTTACTATGTAACTGTTTTTCTATGTTTGTGTCTGTGTGTGCATAGGAGTGCATGTTTGTTGTCTGTTTTGTGCTGTTGTTTATGTCTGCATATCTGTCAGTAAAGCATGAGTGACTGTCTGTGCACTTGAGCTGCTCGTTCTGTCTCTTCTTTAGAGTGAGTGAGTCGTCATGAGTCACAGGCCTTCCCCCGGCATGATTACTTGGCTGTGTCAGTGGCTGAGTGTGTGTGGGTCCTGGAAACACTTCAGAGACCTCTGCTCTGTGTGTGTGTGTGTGTGTGTGTGTGTGTGTGTGTGTGTGTGTGTGTGTGTGTGTGTGTGAACACACGTGAGGGGTTTGTGTATGTTTGTGTTTGTGAGAAAGTGAGTGTTCTCTCAGTGAGGGGTATGTTAGTCTGTCTCACCCACACACATCTGTATCACAACCACTTTATTATATTTACGGATTAGTAACAGTCGTGAAGGAATTTACACAATCGTTTTATCTTCTGTAACAAACTGCCCGGTGTGGCTTATTCTTTTATCTCTTTTTCTGTCTACCTGTCATGCCTACCTCTATTCATTTATACTTCAAACAAACCATCCATCCCGCTACTCATTTATCTATACATCAGTCAATCTATCCATCCCTTCCTCAATTCATTATACATCCAGCAACCCATCTATCCCTCTAGTCATTTATTTATCCATCCCTCCCTCAATTCATTATACATCCAGCAACCCATCTATCCCTCTACTTATTTATCTGTACATCCTCCCCTCTATTCATTTATACATCCAGCAACCCATCCATCCATCTATCCATCCATCCATCTAGCCTGCCAGCCAGCCATTGTCCATCTGTTATCCATCCATCCATCCAATCTTCCATCCTGTAATTTATTAAACATTCCTTGTATCCCATCCATCCAGCAAATCATCCATCCATCCAGCCTGCCAACAATCCATCCATCCATCCATCCAGCCTGCCAACCATCCATCCATCCAGCCTGCCAACCATCCATCCATCCATCCATCCAGCCTGCCAACCATCCATCCATCCATCCTTCTAACCATCCATCCATCCAGCCTGCCAACCATCCATCCATGGACCATCCATCAATCCACACACACAGAAATTTTGTATGAACATAATGACAACAAAGACTCTTGAATCTTGAATCCATCCATCCAGTCTGCCAACCATCCATCCATCCATCCAGCCTGGCAGCCAGCCAGCCAACCATTGTCCATCTGTTATCTATCCATCCATCCAATCATTGTCAACCTGACATTTATCCAACATTCCCTGTACTCCATCCATTCATTGTCCTCCGTATTCATTCTTTTCTTACATCCATCATTTATCTGTTCATTCGTCTACCAATCTACCCATCTCTTCTATTACCAAACTTAATTTTACTCCATCTTCATCTACCTATTCATTGGACAAAGCCCCTTTTTTTCATCCATCCATCTGTCCATCTGTCCATCCATATATCCTCCATCTATCTGTCCATCTATCCATCCAACTATCCACATTCTTTCATCTAGCCAACTACACATTTCATCCAATAATATATCCTACATTTTACTGCATCAATTCAATTACCCTTCCCATCTGTCCATTCATTCATACATCCATCCATCCATTTATCCACACATTCATTCTTTTTTTCAATGCTGCCAACCGTGCTTGTATCTCTTCTCTTCTGTGGTTGTTTCTTCCATTCATCCAACTAACCTTCTCTTCAGTCCATCCTTGCATTTCATTTCTTCTGTTGAGCTACTTTTTTCTTTCATCAAATTTATCAAAATTTTCCCTTCCTCCATCACTCCCTCCATGCAGTTTAAAGAGGAGACTGTAAGAGCTGTGCACCCAGTTAATGATACAAGCTGTTCTTAATTAAGTCCGACTCAGATATGTACAAAAAGATAACTGCACACTCATGTGGCATGGCCGGTGAATCAACCGCAGCTGTGGGACTTGCTAATCAGTAACAGCGTTTATAAGAGCTAATCCCAGAGCAGTCCTTGACGTATTATGTCTATACATAATTATATAAGTGGGAGGTCATGTGATTTGTAGACAGACAGAGTTCATTTGAGATGCTCTATAATTAGGGTTCATATGAATCACCGAAATCATTAAATTTGAAATGCAAAATAAATAAATAAATAAATAAATAAATAAATAAATAAATAAAATAAATAATAAAATTGATGAGTAATTAAACAAGATGAGTAGTTGTTATCCATAATCCCAGATGGAGATCAGTAATGTACGCTAGATTGAGGGATAAATAGAAACTGTTGGTAAAGGACTGGTGACTCAGGAAGGATCATGAGAGAGAGAGAGTAGGGAAAAATCTAAAAGGTGGCTTGAAAAGTATGTGGTTTGGATGGATTTATTTATTTATTTTAACTGCACATGGGGGATTAAAGAGTGTTCAGTGTGTTCAAATGAAGTGAGCAATATGTGCAGTATATCCTCACATACTCTGGTTTTATAACTATCATTATATTACTGGAAAGAATGTGGAAATTCTTACAAAACACCTCACACACATACAACCTCCAGAATATCTCTGTAAACTGATCAAGGCTTACACATAACAGAGATGACAAAGTACCTTCACTTGTTTGTGACTAATGTCGTGCTGACAAGGTGAACCTGTCAAATGAAGTCTGACAGACAGCAGAGAGAACATGTCAGTGCCTCGCTAATGAACGATCTGTAGTAATGTTTACACTCTTCAAGTGGTAATTTCGTTCTTTTGCTTTGTTTAGGTAATGACTGTAAAGCCAGTTTGTCTTGTCAAGACTTGCAGTCTGAGACTGTGGTGCATTTGTAGAGGGGGAAAAAACATGCATCAAATTTCCTCCATGAGTGAATAACAGAACTGTGAGAAGATAAAACCTCCACCAGGACTTCACTTGTAATAAAGGTGGAAATTAAATAACTTATAAGAAAGTGCATCATAGTCAAGACCACCTTTATCAAGTTCAAGACCAAGTCCAAAGAGGTTTAAGTCCAAATCAAGACAGAGTCCAAAGAGCTTTAAGTCCAAATCAAGACAGAGTCCAAAGAGAATTGAGTTCAATTCAAGACTGTGTGTAAAAGGTTTAGAGTCCAAGGCAAGACTAAGTCCAAAAATTTTAAGTTCAAGTCAAGACTGGTTCCAAAGAGGTATAAGTCCAAGTCAGAACCAAGTCCAAAGAGGTTTAAGTCCAAGTCAAGACTGGTTTCAAAGAGGTATAAGTCCAAGTCAAACCTGAGTATAGAGAGGTTAAAGTTCAAGTCAACACTGAGTCCAAAGAGGTTTAAGTCCATGTCAAGACAAAGTCCAAAGAGATTTAAGTCCAAGTCAACTTTGGGTCAAAAGAGGTTTAAGTCCAAAGAGGATTGAGTTCAATTCAAGCCTGAGTATAAAAAGTTTAGAGTCCAAGTCAAGACCAAGTCCAAAGAGGGTAGCATCCAAGTCAAGACTTGAGTCTGAAGAGGTTCAAGTCCAAGTCAAGGACTGAGTCCTAACAGGGTTCATATTAAAGGGAAGAATGAATAATAGGAGTTTCAAGTCCATGTGAAGACCACGCCTAAAGAGATTTGAACCCAAATCAAGACTGAGTCCAAAGAGACTCAAGTCTAGGTTAAGACCAAATCTAAAGAGGTTTAAGCCCAAGTCAAGACCATATCCAAAGAGTTTTGAGCAAAAATCAAGCCTGAGTCCAAATTAGAAAGACAGCAAAAAATTATAATCCTATTTGAGACCAATTACTTGTGAAGCTTGCTTTATGTGATTCTTTTTTGAAGGGGGAGTTACTGGACCATATATTTGACCATATATACAGACCAGAATATTTGGTGAATCCAACAACCAGGACTGACCATGTGTCTCAATTCATATACATCCATTAGTATACTTCAATGCTGTCCACTATGTGCACTGTGTAACACCTGCTTCCAGTGAAGTTCCTTTACACACACTCCCTAGCCACACACCTTCACTAAACTCTGACACTTTGGTGATGCTCCCAGATCTCCTGAATATTGAAAGCACCTGGACTGTTAATTGATCTGTGTATTTAAATCCTGGCTTCTTGTTCCTCTTTATGAGGTATTGACTTTGTCTTACTGAGCCTTGGTTGCTGCACTTTACTGGTTCTCCTGTTATACATTTTGCTGGACATTTTTTGAACTGACTACTGATTTCTGGGTTGTGATTTGGTACCTTTGCTGATTATTAATACACTCCTTATTCTGCATTTTGGTCTTTTGAGTCTCATCATTACAGAATACCTCACCTTTGACATGGATCCAACAGAGTTTGGAACTATATTACAGTGCCAAGAGGAGAGTCTAAATGAGTTGGGAGAGATTATCAGTCGACTACAAGGTCCACCACCTTGTTGCTGAATGTGGACAAAGTGCATTTTGTTATTTCTCTGCTCACAGGCAAGGCCTTAGATTGGGCCACTGCACTGTGGCACTAGAATAGTCCTGTGCTGGGCTCAGAGACGCACTTCAAGATTCATTTTTCATAAGTTTTTGAATACCCAGCCGCTGGTCGGACACTTGGTGATCAATTGTGTGACCTCCGTCAGGGAAGTCGGCCTTGGTGGAATAAACCAGCTCTGCTAACCATGTATCGGCGTGGCCTAAATAATGAGCTCCAAGCAGAACTGGCCTGCAGGGGAGACACATCTAACTTGGAGGCATACATTCAGATGTCCATCTCCATTGATCGTTTCTTGTGCAGTTGGAGGAAGAACTAGCCACCTCATTTCTTTACTCAGTTTTCACCTGTGTCAGTTCCAGTCTCATCTACTTCTTCCTCTTCAGACCCAGAGCCTGATGTCCCAGGAAGAGCATCAATGGCGTTTTCAACTCCGTCTTTGCATGTACTGCGGATAGTCTGTTCATCACTGCTTGAGTTGTCCTGTATGTCCCCAGAGGGAACAGTTGAAGACCTGGTGAGGACTTCTACCTTCTTAAATATCACAAACAAGCAATTTTCAGTACCTATGGAGGGGTTTTACTGTCACTTCCAGCATTAGTAGATTAGGAGCAGCTGGCAATTTTATTGATGAACAGCTTGCTAAGTCTAGGTGTATCCTTGCTCTGTTAAACCACCCCTTCAGGTGAATTCACTAGATGGTCTGGCCCTGGGAAAAAGTATAGTGACATCACACCGCATCTCTTCATCTGCAAATTCGGGTGCTACATCATAAGAAGATACAACTGTTGGTAATCAATTCACCCAAAGACACTCTTGTTCTTGGCCACCACTGGCTATGTCTACATGATCCCCGTATCTCCTGGAAGCGAGGTAAATTGCTATGCTGGGTTGCTCCTTGTTGGACGTCTTGTCTTTCTCTCCCCTCTCGATTTACTTCCGTAGAAAGCCCAACAATTGCTGGTATTGAAGAGGTGCCTTATGAGTACCATCAGTATCATGATGTTTTCAATAAACAGCCGAGGTCCCTTCCTCCTCATCGACTCTGGGATTGTGCCATCAATCTCCTGGAACATCACCACCTAGGGGTAGAGTCTGCCTTCTATCCATCCCAGAATTGTAAGCCTTGGAACAGTATATTGAGGAAGCCTTAAGTAAATGTATTATTCGTCCTTCTACGTCTCCTGCAGCCTCTGGTTTTTACTTTGTTGAAAAGAAGGATGAGGGTCTCCGACCTATAGATTATCGTGCTCTAAATGATCTAATTTCTAATATCCTCTCCCTTTGACACCTACCGTGCTCAAACAAGTCCGAGAAACCACTGCGTTTACTAAATTGGAACTGAGAGGCGCTTACAATTTAATTCGGACATGTGAGGGTGACGAATGGAAGTCTGCTTTCATCACCACTGGGGGGGGGGCACTATGAATATTTGGTCATGCCATATGGTCTTGCTAATGCCCCAGCTGTTTTCCAGTCACTTATTAATGAGGTTTTTCGAGATATGGTTCACCAGTTCCTAATTGTATACATTGATGACTTGTTGATCTACTCCTTTAGTTTGACTGACCACATTCAGCATGTCCAGCAGGTCCTTCAAGGTCTGTGAGAACCAGCTGTTTGTGAAAGCAGAGGTGTGAATTCCACTGGACCACCATTAGTTTCCTTGGATATGTTCTTATTCCAGGGTGCATACAGATGGATGAGAAGGTGCTGGCGGTTTGAGATTGGTCTGAACCCAGAACAGTTAAAAAACTGCAATGATTTATGGGTTTCTCATACTTTTATCGTCGCTTCATTGACAACTTCAGCAGTGAGGCAGGCCCACTCACAGCCCTGATGCAAAAGAAAACAAAGACCCTTCAGTGGAACAAGGCAGCCCATATGTCTTTCCAATGTTTAAAACACCATTTCACCTCAGCACCCATTCTCAAACAACCTGATCCAACCCTACCATATGTGGTGGAAGTGGATGCCTCTGCAGTGGGGGTAGGGGCAGTCTTGTCCCAGAGGCAGGGTAAGCCATCTAAGTTGTTTCCATGTGCTTTCTATTCATATAAACTGTCTAATGCCGAAAGATATTATGATGTAGGGAACCGGGAACTATTGGCTATTAAGCTGGCCCTCAAAGAATGGAGACACTGGCTGGAGGGAGCTACTCATCCTTTTGTTGTCCTCATTGAACACAAGAATTTGAAGTTCATATGGCAAGCCAGACGACTCAATCCCAGGCAAGCCAAATGGGCCCTGTTTTTCACCCAATTCAATTTTACAGTCACTTATCTTCCAGGTATTAAGAATTGTAAAGCTGATGCCCTTTTTGAGACAGTTTGATCCTCCTAATAATTTGTCTAGTCCTGAAACGATCCTCTCTCCCTGTGTTGTTGCCCCAATCCGATGGGAAGTGAAGGATTCCCTTCAGGAGGCACTCATTGCGGATCCGGCTCCTCCTGATTCTCCACCTGATAAAACCTATGTTTCAGCTAGTGTCCATTCTCAACTGCTACAATGGGTTCACACATCTCTCAAGTTCAGGTTTTCCTGGAATTACAGAGACATCTGAATTGATTTCTAAGAAGTTCTGGTGGCCATCCCTCCATGATGATGTCCACGATTTTGTCCTGTCCTGTCCAGTCTGCACTCAGCCAAGAAGTCCACGTACACTACCTTTCGGAATGCTACAACCTCTGCCGGTGCCAAACAGACCTTGGTCCCACATAGCCATGGACTTCATAACAGACTTACCTGACTCAGGAGGTAACACTATACTATACTAGTGGTAACTGAACATTTCTCCAAAATGTGTCGTTTAATTGCTCTACCCAGTCTACCCACTGCTATGGAGTTGTCTGAATGTGTCTTCAATCAGGTTTTTATGTTCTATGGAATCCCAGAGGATATTGTTTCTGACAGGGAGTCACAGTTCACATCCAGAGTCTGGAAGGCCTTCTGTGACCACCTGGGCATTGCCATTAGTCTGTCGTCTGGTTAACATCCTCAATCCAATCGCCAAACTGAAAGACTAAACCAGGAGATAGGTTTTTTTCTCCGCAAATACTGTTAGTTCCACAACCCATTCACACAACCCAGTGATAGTGGGGCTTGAACTCCCAACCTTTGGATCAGTAATCCAGTACCCTACCATATTTTATTATTCATAATAATTAATATTATTATTAATATATTATATTATTATTATTGTTGTTTTGTTGTTGTTGTTATCATTGTTGTTGGGTGGCGCGGCAAGAAAGCCTGGGTTTGATTCCTGGGCTCCGGGCGTTTCTGTGTGGAGTTTGCATGATCAACCCTTGCTTGCTTGGGTTTCCTCCGGGTACTCTGGTTTCCTCCCACAGTCCAAAGATGTGCACAGTAGGCTAATTGGTTGTTCAAAATCACCCCTAGGTGAGGGTGTGAGTATGAATGGTTGTGTGAGTGTTGACCCTGTGATGGCCTGGCGAGCTGTCCAGGGTGTACGCCGCCCTCGCTCAGGGTCCCCGTGACCCTAATTAGGATTAAGTGGCTTACAAAATAAATGAATAAATAAATTATTATTATTATTATTATTTAATAAATGAATTAATGTAAGCAATCCTAAATTCAAAGACAGCTTCAAGACACTGGTGAAAGTTTTAGACAAAATTACGCAAAATATTTTTTACATTTTTTATATTTCTCTTAACAGAAAATTCTTACACCACTTTTAGATACAAGAAAAATAAAATAATAATAATTTGATTAAATTCTTTAGCAAATAAAAAGGGTTGAAACTGATTAGGAAAATATTTGTATTTGTTTGTTTGTTTGTTTGTTTGGTGTCAGAAAGGAAAATGTTGATGTTCATGCCATCTCTGCTTTAACTTTACTGTATTATTACACTGTATTTATTTTAGTTTTATTACAACTTGTTTTAAATATTATATTTAAATAAATAGAAAAATGTAAATGTTAGTAACCGTAATAATAATTACTATTATTTATCATAAAATCTTAATTATTATTTTGGTTCACGGTTCGTCTACTTCTGCTTTATCCTTTATTAGGGTCACAGAGAGGCTGGAGCCTATCTCAGCCCATTGTGGGCGAAGGCTGGGTACACCCTGAACAGATCGCTAGACCACACACTCAACCATTCCCATGGGGAACATGCCAACTCCACACAGATATGCCCTCGTCGGGTATGAGGCTCGAACTCAGAATCCTCTTGCTGTGAGACTACACCACTGTGTGGGTCTAATTATTACTTTATTATTTA
>JBCNYH010000009.1:7076641-7087744 GCA_039654325.1 Tandanus tandanus
CCCCCCCCCCCCCCCCCCCCCCCCCCCCCCCCCCCCCCCCCCCCCCCCCCCTCCCCCACAACTCTGTGGTTTGTGGTGTTCTGTATATATGCCTACACTGACCTTCTCTGGAAAAAGGAGTTTGGTTCAAACATCCAATAAGAAATAAGCACGCGCTCACTAATAGGAAGAATGCATTTCTGCAGAAAGGCATTCCTGCTTCAACCTTATCAGGCCGTGAGACACTTTCTCTCTGTCTGCCTGTCTCTCTTTCTCTCTCTGTTTTGCTCAGAACAGATTCACCTCTGCTGTGAGAAACATCAAACAAAACCAGAATGTTTAGCACTGATATTTGGCTTTTGACTAGTAATGAGAGGAAATGGTACATGAATCAGCCTTTGTAGGTCATGGTGGAGGGTTAAATTTACTTTAAGATCTCCTTCCGAAGTTCTGATGCAGACTTAATGTACGGTTCCTTTCCTTCCTCCAAAAACATTTGCTTTGCCAAAGTTCATGTGTGCTGAAAGTGCACTCTGTACATTTTGTTGGGTTTCTTTAAGAAAAGCGAGCTAATGTTTTGTTCACGAAGACTAAAAAACAGAATGATTAAGAAACGGTTTACAGCCCTTTATTCTGACAACCCATTGGTCCAAAAGCCCTAGCCTTAACCCTAATCCAACCAAACTAAATAGGGTGCCCAATGGATTTAAACAAGGTGCCCATCTTATATGAGAAGGGCTGACGGACCAATGGGCTGTCGGACCAATGGGCTGTCAGAACATTAGAAAGGTAGCTAACTTTGCTAATAGTATCTTAAATAATAGCTAAAATGTTCACAAATGAGGTAAAATGTCCGCAAATCACATGTGAGGTATTGTTAGCTAATGATTATGGAGACAATAGACTAGCCATGCTAGCAAATGATTCTTTGGGCAATGCTAGACAATACAAGCAACATTTACACAGGATATATGGGTTTAGTGTAAAGAGAGCACTTAGCCTCTGATTAATTATAAACAAGGCAAAATAATATCCAGCAAATATACTGTAACCACATTCTCTCATTAATCCTATTAGGGTGGAGTGAGGCTGGAGCCTATCTCAGCCAACACTGGTTGAAGTTGGGGTACACCCTGAACAGCTCACCAGGCCATCACAAGGCAACACACACAACCAATCACACTTATAATCATACCTAGGGTCAATTTGATCCTGGTGGAAACCCACGCATGCACAGGGAGAACAATACAACTATACTCAGACTAAACTATACGCAGAAACGCTTGAGCCCAGAACTCGAACCCAGGACCTCCTTGCTGTCAGGCGGACCTGCTAACCACTACGCCACTGTGCTGCTCCATACTCTAACCTTGTAAGTCAAAAAGAGAAGTTGATTCTGGTTAAAGGACTGGCTTTATCCCATTATGTATGATCGCCATAAAAGAATATCATAAATAAATAGGCTTATCTAGATTAGCACAGAAAACTGTGACGTTAACAAACTAGCATGGCAAGGTTAACAGGGAAGATTCAGCTCAGGGAAAAAGAATAAGAAGGTATGTACTCCCAAAAAAAGCTAAGCTGCCACACTTGGGTGTGGATCCCTGCATACATAATGTTGACTGAAGTTTATCTGATGAACCATGTGTCCAGTGGAGCAAAATCACCTCAACGTCATATTATTTTAGTCCTTTATTAGGTGGCATACTGTGATCATGTAATTTACATAAAATAAAATAAAAAATTCTATTTAAAGATGACTTCCAATATGACAAAGTCATCATCCTTGACTAACTAATCTGACTCATTAGCCTTGATTAGCTAATGAGAACCACTGGCTGTGTTCAAATGCTCAGTATGAACTAATATCGGTATAGCGCACTGTCTGGCCTTCCCTTTAAAAAGTTCCATGTGTGCGAGTATTACTGTGTGTAGTAAGCACATAACTGCCATCTTATCTGTCCTTTGACCCAAATGTTTGTAGCATTAGCATTAGCATTAGCTTGGCACTAGCTTACCAGCATGAATTTAGGTCAGCTTTTAGTTCACAAATCAAGTTAATTAAAACACCTCATACTAAAATATGGGTGGCATGGTGGCACAGTGGATAGCACGTCCACCTCACAGCAAGAAGTTTGCAAGGCATTTCCATGTTGTTGCTGTGCTTGGGTGGGTTTCCTCTGGGTACTCTGGTTTCCTCCCACAGTCCAAACACATGCACATTAGGTTAACTGGCTGTTCCAATTTGACCCCAGGTGTGAGTGTGAGAGTAAATGGTTATGTGCTGGCCCTGCGATGGTCTAGCGAGCTGGTCAGGGTGTACGTCGCCTTCGCCCAGAGTCAGCTGAGATAGGCTCAAGCTCCTGTGACCATAATAGGATTAAGCGGTTTGGCAAATGAGTTGACCTAATGTACTGTACATGTCCTTGGAGCATGGGAGGAAACCAGTGTATGTAGAGGAAAGCATGCAAGACAGTCAATAATGTCTGATGAAAAAAGTCACAAGATTTGTCTCTAAGCATGTTAATATAGCAACAAGCATTTATAACAGAGGCCTATTGGGGCACCACGCTGCCCCGTGCTTAGTGTTTAGTGGAGAAAAGCAATGGACATGACGGTAAATGCCTTTGTGTATCTTGTCTTTGCCAGTGTCGGCTGAGATTGGCACCAGCCTCCCTGCAACCCTAGTAGGATTAAGCAGTTTGGAAAATTAATGAATGAATACTAAAATATGAGACACAAATTACCTTTAATGTGAATAGAAAATCAATATTATATATAAACTGTCACATGTCTGATGCTGACATTTTGTATTTGTAGGTACACGGTTGGGGAAGCATGTTGGTGAAGTGCTTCTGCCTCATCGCAAGAGGGCGTCTCTGTGTGGGGTTTGCATGTTCTTCATGGGTACGTGGGTTTCCTTTGGGTACTCTCGTTTTTTTTCCCACAGTCCAAAGCCATGCACATTCGGTTAATTGGCTGTTCCAGATTGCCCTTGGGTGTAATTGTCAATGTGTGTGTGTGTGTGTGTGTGTGTGTGTGTGTGTGTGTGTGTGTGTGTGTGTGTGTGTGTGTTGCCTTGTGAGTGTACTGGAGAGCTGTTCAGGATGTACCCTGCCTACGCTCGGAGTCGGCTAACCTAAGCTTCACCCTGCCAATGACCTTAGTAGGATTAGGCAGTACGGCAAATTAATTTGGAGGCGGCCAAGAAGGTTTACCCTTGGTTTGTGTATCTGTTTGTTTGTTAGCAGAATTACACATAAAGTTGTGTGCACATTTTCTTAAAATTTCTACCAGGGGCAGAGCGTTAGGCCAGGAAGCCTCCATTTGATTTTGAAGATGATCCAGATCAAATTCTGGATCCAGGAATTAGTAAAGTATTTTAAATTGTTCTAAGGATAATTTTTTTGACATTTTAATTTATATAGGGGATTGTTATGCGTGCTGGAGGTTTGTGCTCTCTGAATTATCTTGTACTATTATTTTCACTGAAGGAATTCATCTTCTTTGGTTATTCAGAGGCTCAAGCTGAATTATGGGATATGTTGTAAGCATAGTGTGGGGTACATTCATATACTATGGTTTTAGGATGTCATCCTGATAAATTTCCATCACTGTTAAATACATACCGGGTACTCGGACATCCTCCGTATTTTTTTTCCACTCATAGTATGGAAGTATGAGTGTTCAGATGCAGACTTTGTCTCATCACTGTAGCACAGAGAAGAAGATAGTGGATTTTTAAAAAATTCAGCTCATATTCTGGGAAGGTTAAATTCATTTGTTGTTAAAAGTATAGATTAATCTTAGGACTAAACCATGGGTTCAGCCAGATAACTAGCTCTCTTGTTTGAGCGTCTACAGTTTCACCTCCTACACACTCAAGAGCATTTTGATTGCACAGCTGATGTGAAGGTTTTTGTCCAAAACACCTTCTTTCTCTGGAAACTAGACTGTACTGTGCTGCAGTTTTTCCAGCTGCCTTACGCATGCATGAAACAGAGAGAGAGAGAGTGAGTGTGTGAGAGAAAGAGAGAGAGAGAGAGGGGGATAGAGAGAGAGAGAGTGTGTGTGTGTGTGTGTGTGTGTGTGTGTGTGTGTGTGTGTGTGTGTGTGTGTGTGTGTTTGTGCGCGCGCGCATGTGTGTGTGTGTGTGAGAGAGAGAGAGAGAGAGGGAGAGAGTGTGTGTACGTGTGTGTGTCTGTGTGTGTGTGTGTGTGAGAGAGAGAGAGAGAGAGAGAGAGTGAGAGAGAGAGAGAGAGAGAGAGAGAGAGACTACATTATTATCCTACTTGAAACGAATCTTTATATCTTTATCTTTCTCCAGATCTTTTCTGTCTGTCCAACAGCGTGAGAACGAGACTCTGTGTAGGTGGCCTGCTTCCAGTATCTGACAGCACATTTCACTTCTCTGGCCGTCATTGCACTTCGACCTTAGTGATGTTTATCCACAGCTTTAAATGAAGCTTTCTAGGTATTGTTATTGTTACTGGTTCTTATGCTGTTGTGCAGGCACATCTGTAGCCATCTGCAGTCTTTTACTCATCTTTATACTGACGCTTCACTTCTCAGAGTCAAGAGAATAAACCGGTTTATTCCACAGCCGAGATCAGAGGGATGATAAATTTTTGATAGCAGCAGATCTGATGTTAGTTCTGGCTGTCACAGGTTTATAATAAAGCTAATATTAATATTATTATGTTATTGTTTCTAGAGTAACCGCTCAAAGAATAAACATGCATTTGCAGCCATTGATTTAAACAGGAGATGTAGCATTTATGAAAGGAGTCTCCAGTGTCAGGGTTTTACTAAATGTTTTCCACTACAGGAAAGTTTTCAAGACACAGGAGTCAACGCTTTTTTTAATATGATAAGCTGCCTTTGTTGTCCTGAGAACTAGAAAGTGATAAAAACAGACACTAGTCAGAGAAAGATTGATAATAAATGCTTTGAAGTAAAAGATAAAGCTAAGAAGCTGAAACAAACTTGAGATTAAATGTAACTATGAATGGTCAAGGGCGGCATGGTGGTGATTAGCACGTCGGCCTCACAGCAAGAAGGTCCTTGGTTCGAGTCCAATGCTAAGGTGTTTCTGTGTGGAGTTTGCATGTTCCCTTCGTATTTGCGTGGGTTTCCTCCGGGTACTCTGGTTTCTGGTTTCCTCCTACAGTCCAAAGACATGCACATTAGGCTAATTGGAAGTTTCAAATTGCTCCTAGATGTGATTGTGTGTTGTGTGTGTGTGCTATCGAGAGGAAGTGTCCAGAGGAACTGCTTCACTGTAGGGTGTGTGTGTTCATAGTTTAGCTATGCAGAACATGTCAGAATCGTAATCCTTCACATGCAGGCCAGAAGAACGCGGGTATGATGAAACGCTGGTGTTGCTTTGTCTCCCCCTGCTGGTTTAATATGGGAAGGGCTACTTTATTTGTTTGGTTGGATGGTTAATTAGATAGTTGGGTAGGTAAGCAGTTCGTGGGACATAAAATAAGGCTTTTTTTTTTTTTTTTTGGAAAATACTGTAAATTGATTCATTTGGTAAAAAAAACATGTAAAGCATCACATTTACCTTTTTATTTACCATTTTAAATAAAAATACAAACACTGAAGGAAAAAACATACATGGATAAATTTATCCCACATATCTCATTAAGAAATGAATAAAACGAATCATCAAATTTATAGACACTTTGAAAAACTGGATAATAATTGAATTGAGCTTCTTACAAATAAGTAAATAAACAAATCAGCAAGAGACAGGACAGCACTGTGTTTATGATGTCTCAGGTTACCTTTTCATGTTGATGATATCATCAATGCTAATATATTAATCCTTCTGATATATTATTGATTTATTTACTTTAATATGTTGGACATTTCCATATCTAGTTTAATTTCATTACCTTGAGCAAAAATAATTGTCTAAATCTGCCCCCTTATGGTTAAAGGAGTCCATTCAAGTGGCAGGCATATTAAATAAAGATGAAATACAGGGTTATCTCTTGGAAATAAAATGTAATCAGCCACAATGCCTTACTGAAACCATTTGCTTACTAATGTACGCAAGTGTCAATGACCCAGGCCTGTACCCAGACCCCCGCCCCCCAAGTCCTACAAAATAATAATTTAGTTTTTTAATCCTTATAAAAATATATTAGTAACATCCTGTAAGGCTGATTGACTGCTCAGGGCCGGTTTATGTTAAAAGACTGTTGTATAAAGAGGTGAGTAATGGTCTACTATTTGTTGTATATATGTTGCACCATTGTGTTTTATAAACCTGCTAATTTGGTCAAAGGCTTAATTTAGAATTCTAATAAATCTTATGAATGAATGCTATTTCTTTTTAATAAATTGCATACTCAAATTAACCTAAATGAAATGATAATGGAGTATAAAACACGTGGGACGTTTAGTAGTTAAAGGCACCTTTAAAAATATGTCTTTCCGTAAAATAAACAGATGTTTAAGTGTTTGTGAATGTAGGCTATTTACAAAAGCGTCTATAAATATCTGAATTACAATGGCTAAAACAAACCATTAGCTATATAGGAATCACTTTTATACTCTTAGTTTCATTTCAGACCTCTAAAATTAATAAATATTCAATTAATGACCCATTTCAGCAGTTTTCCTCAGTTTTATCTATTTAAAAATTTTTATTTCCACAGTCTTGCAGTTCTTTAATGCTCTGAATTAATCAGGTCAATAATGAATAAATAAAAGCAGCTGCTGTGTTTCACTATCAGTGTTTTACTTTATAACATGATGCAGCGATGCGGTGATGGGCAAAAACTCCTTCTTCTGGGAAAGGAAGTGAAAAAGTGAGACGTGCAGTGATGTCATTGATGTCACTGATTGTATTTAGAACCCTTATGACCTTTGATGTGTATAACCACAGTGCAGGGGTGGATGGAGTGAAGGATGATGAGATGATTCCCACAATAAAGGTAGAGAGTGTGAAAATGACCTGCAGGCTGTGGGAACTCGTGTGTGTGTTTGTGTGTGTGTGTTTAAAGGATGCATCAAGGCCCGTAATAAACATATTACAGATTTACAGGTTGATAACAGGAAGGGCACCTAGAGAGAGAGAGAGAGGGAGAGAGAGAGAGAGAGAGAGAGAGAGAGAGAGAGAGAGAGAGAGAGAGAGACTAAAGAGGCTTTGATTTAATATAGACAAAGTGTTTTATTTTATTATGATAATATTACTTTTAATATCTAGGTTACCATACTTAATAAACACATCTCACTGTCAGACTGTTTATACATTTAAACGCAGGTCTTTTTTAGGCTTTATTTATTGCTAAAAAAGAAAGAACACCATACTAAGACTTTTTCTAATTTCTTATAAAGAAACAGAACCATACTAAGGCCTTTTTTAGGCCTTAGTATGCTAAGACCTGTGAGACAGAAATCCTGCATTCTCCTATAATAAATCCTGCATTCTCCACTAATAAATACTGCCATCATATATTAATACAAGTAATTAAATTAAATTAAAATTAAATCTATTACAACAACTGCTAAAAAATAAGCAAACAAATTTAAATTAAGACAATATAGTTGGACGAAATCAAATCTGAGAGAAATAAATACTATTCATTCTCAGTGATGTTTTTTTATGCTCATCATTTACATGTACTACTGTCTTAATAAGAGTCGTTTTAGTATCTCAATTATTTTCATATTTTTATATGTTGTTTTTCTTATATACCAGCTTATGAGCTTTGCTTCACACGTATATTATTATTAGTAGTAGTAGTAGTAGTATTAGTAGTATTAGTAGTATTAGTAGTACTAGTAGTATTACTTATAATAATAATATTAATAATAAATTAATAAAATGTAGCCTATTTGTAAATGGTGAAATCAAATTAAATATGAATGTAAAATAAATGTAAAAACAAAGCAAAATAAAAAGGCAGGCATAAAAAATGAGCATAAAACCCATAAAATGTGTAAACTCAAAATAAAATAAAACATCTACTGAAAATTAATAATATTTCTTTCTGAACAGTTCAGTACTTTATCATTTAATTGTTTTCATTGCATATTTTATTTATTTCTTTATTTACATGTTGAAGAGATTGCCATGTTCCCATCAGCAGGTTTTATTCTGTGGTTCTCACGGCTCTCTGAGCTCCTCACCATGTTCTCACCACCTCTCCATCTCACCTGCTGTAAAACACTAAGCTGTGGTGTGTTCATTTCCCCTCGCCTTACACTCCTGAGTGATGCCGATTACTGCACCAATTATGGCACTTAAAAGGACCACATGCTACCTGAGCAGCTTTATAAGCACGAGCTGCGCGGTCAGGTCGCAGACAGCAGGGTGATCCCACAACCTTGAACCACAAATTTACTTCACCTTCACAAACCTGGGGATTTTTTCCTTCAATTTTTAATGCATAGTTTGTGAGTGTTTTTTTTTAATCGACTTCGTGTTATTTTGCTATCTTCTCCTGAACAACATGTGCGCTCTCGGTTTGGCGACGTTCTTCGCTCTGGTTGGTTGTGTGTGCGCGCTCCCGCGGCACGTCAGCCAGGACGTTCTGAAGCGCGCTGCGGTTTCAGATCTCGAGTTCTCCGGGAACGGAGCAGACGAGCCGGTGCTCATGGGATCAGTAAAGGTGGTCAAAGTAAGTCCGCACTTTCTGCGTCATTCCCCGGGTCTACTCGGAAAACCAGCACTAAAGCGGGGCCCGTTTCCAGCCTTCTTGGCACTGGGTCGCCCCGGGCCTTCTGCGCACGCGCGTGCACCTGCAGCACCTCTGCCGCCCCTGAGCGCAAGCTACACCGGCGCCGACACCAAGAAGAGACAAGGCCTGCAGATGTGGCAGAGAGTGATGCAAAAAAGCGAGCAGAACAAGCAGGTCCTGTCACTGCCATTTAACCCCAAAGATGCGGGGACGCAGAGCTGCGCGGCGCTGCCTTTCACCCAGGTAGAGCCACCGTCTCCTCACTGTGATTCATTATAACATCCTGGTTCTGTCATGCGCTCTGCTTTAACATCATAGTATTGCACTATTCAAGAACGACACACCATAGCGAGGCGATTTACTCCTTTCTTTAATTCATATTTATGTTATTTTGATTATTTAATATGACATTTTTCTTGATCACTAATTGGTCAGAGAGCTTATGCATATTGGAGCCTTCTGGGAATTTTAGTATTGCCATGTATTCAGCTAGAACCCTATAAGCTTCATTTTTAATCTATTTGGTTATATTTGTGCAGGTTCTCTGCAGAATCAAACAACCATTAAACTAATAATAATAATAATAATAATAATAATAATAATAATAATTAATACATAATTAAAAATACATAAAAACTTACATACATACATTCATACATATATCCATAGGCCTACATACATACATATAAAAGAACCAACATCTGAAACTAGTAAGAACATACAGTCTACTTTGTGGTGGAAATGT
This sequence comes from Tandanus tandanus, assembly GCA_039654325.1. NCBI lineage: Eukaryota > Metazoa > Chordata > Actinopteri > Siluriformes > Plotosidae > Tandanus > Tandanus tandanus. Next base: position 7,086,065 of record JBCNYH010000009.1, read on the forward strand.
AAATACAATGTAAATATCTGACTTTAAGTATATTTTGTTTACTTTGGTTATTTAACAGAAAATCACAAAATAGTCACCTACAACAACAACAGGTTTCATTTAATATAAAAAGTATTGGATTTATGGAGTATTGGAGTATGGATTGCTGATCCCAAGGTCGAGGGTTCAAGCCCCACTTTCAACGGGTTGTTGCTGTCCCCCCCCCGTCCCCCGTCCCCCGTGCAGCTAACTGGGTTATCAAAGGCCGGCCACGTCTCTCACTGTCTATGGTGAGAGGCATGTAAAAGAACCATTTCTTTGATTTGCCCTCGCCCAGAGTCGGCTTAGATGGGCGCCAGCCTCCCCGCGACCCTAATTAGGATTAAGCGGTTCAGAAAATGAATGATTATTGTTGTTGTTATTATTATTATTATTATTATTATTATGACTTAGACGTCTGTGTGTTTGCAGCGGATAACCGAGGAGGGCTGTGAACCGGTAACTGTCCACAATAAGCTGTGTTTCGGACAGTGCAACTCCATGTTCGTGCCCCCCAACGGAGCAGGATCCAGCATGCAACGCGGCGGCCCGTCGTGCTCGCGGTGTGGCCCGTCCAGAGCGCGCACCGTGCACGTGCCCATGCGTTGTGGTTCTCAGGTCCGAGAAAAGCGAGTGATGCTGGTGGAGGAGTGCAAGTGCGAAACCGGAAGAGAGGAGGATAAATCTGATTCCGTGGCCATGCATTTATAATCAACATTGCCAAAGTGTGTGTGTGTGTGTGTGTGTGTGTGTGTGTGATGACAAGAGCGCTTATTCGCAGAATTCTACCTGGTAACCTACTTTAAATCCTACTTTTTTGACGAGAGAACAACATCAGGCTCTTTAATCGATTTGATGGTTTGATTTTCCAAACTGAAACTTTGTCCAAACCTCCGTCTGATTATTCCAGCGGAATATTTCTCCCTGACATGTTATTACATGCCCTGACCGAGAGATGTCGCTGTTGCACGACGATTCTGTACTTGACACAATAACTGTCTTTAAGTTATAAAGCAAAATAGTTTTGTTAAGCCTGATGTCTGTCGTCCTGTTCTTGAATGGGGTCATGTATTTCTTGAATATTTTTTTAATATGTTGGACACTTTAAGATCCCTGGCTGCAAATATTTTGCTAACTATAGCAGTAATATTAATCAGTCTTCATAATAATCGCTGAAACGGAATCATTATAACAAGTTAAAATACATAACTCACATTTTTAGCATCACATATTAGCATGTCATCTATCTAGCATCACAGCTGTTATTAGGCACAATTTAGAGAATATTTAGAGGTATTAGAGAATTTTACTGTCACCCAGTTGAGTACAGCAAAATGAAATACAGAGTTCTCCAAGGCCTTGGTGCATATACAGTATTATTGTGATACAAAATAATCACTTCATTTAAATACAGAGTATTATTCATAATGTGTCATACATCATGACAAGCAACTTACTGTTGCATAGCAATTTATTGTTGAGGAAAACTACATCATTGACAACATAATTCAGAGCATGAAATCTACAAGGCAGTGTCTGTTAAAATCCAGCACTTGATTAACTCTCTGAAATCTAGCCATGATTCAATACATCTCTCTCTCTCTCTCTCTCTCTCTCTCTCTCTCTCTCTCACACACACACACACACACACACACACACACA
>JBCNYH010000009.1:7147958-7158973 GCA_039654325.1 Tandanus tandanus
CCCCCCCCCCCCCCCCCCCCCCCCCCCCCCCCCCCCCCCCCCCCCCACCCACCCAACCACACGTCGGCGCACAAGCGCGAGTTATTGCTATGCGACCCGACACTGCGAACTTCCATTCAGCTCTGTAAACGCTCCTCCAATGTTTAATTCCGAAGTAGCTATGTATTCTCCGTACTGCCTGACACAGGTAATGCAATATAATAATAATCCTCATCATCATAACAAGCATTATTATACTGTATGGATGCATGTTTTGTTTTGCGCATGTGCACTGTGATTTTTTTTTAAAAATTGCATTGGTGCAACTTTTGCTGTTGGTCTCGTGGTTTTGTTCTGTTTTAAATGTTTTTGCGTGGTGTGTGTGTGTGTGTGTGTGTGTGTGTGTTGGGGTTGCTCTTCCTTTTCGCTTTTCATTTTTTTTTACTCTTCCGCGCTGTTCCCCTCCCCTGCACGCTCTCCCGGTTCTATACCCCCCCTTCTCTCTCTCTCACTCTCTCTCTCTCTTTTCCCTTTTTGCTCGAGCGTGGCATCTTTCCAGCGCGCGGATCTGCTTCGTCTCAGTGCACATGGGTTCTCGAAGAAAATGGCGCTTACACACTCAATCTACAGCTACACACACGAAAAAAAAAAACCCTAACAAAAAGCATGCCGACTCCAGCGCGTGCATGCTGCTGTAAATATTATATGAATGAAAGACAGGAGGACATCCCGACTGCGCTCGCGCGCCTCTGTTCCGACGCCGCTTCGCGCGCTTCATAGAAACTCCGAGTTTAGTTTTCATTGTGCATGTGCGCTCTTTCCTCTCCCTGGATTCCTTTAACATTGAAACGAACTTATTTTATGTTGATTGTGTTTTTTTTGTCAGTTTTTTTGATTGAACCTGAGATGACAGACAGAATGAACAGCTGTCATCATGCATGTTTTTTCCCTTCTCCTCTTTTAACACCCGGCTTATCGCAGCAGATAAGACAAACTGCAGAACAGTCCAACGGCTTCAAGTTCAACTCAGCTGAACTCTGTATTTTAATGCTAGCGCACACCTGCGTTATCCTAACAACAAGCAGCTGCAGCTGCTCTTTATGGGACTGCTGTTCGTATTGTTGTTGTTGTTGTTGTTGTTGTTGTTGTTGGCATTTTGGCATCACGTCATCTGTTTAACCGCATTTATGATTATTATTATTATTATTATTATTATTATTTCAAGATCTTGCATGTGATTTAGTGACAGTCCGTGTGAAATGTTGCATCTGAACACTTGTGCAAGGCAAACTAAACGAACACTAAATGCTGCTCATTAAATTACTGAATGTTTTAATTAAATTCTTTAGAACTGACCGAAATTAATTGGTGATCATCAGGCACATGGAATTTTATGTTTGGCGGTGTTGTTTTTACGTGCAGCATGCAGCAGACATGTATCTTGGATCTAACCCTTGCGCAGCCTGTATGATCTGATCATGTTTGTATTTGGGGTTTATTAAAAATATCGATTTACAATAGGCTACTAAATATTTGCATTATTATTAAATTATTATTAATATTATTATTATTATTATCATCATCATCATCATCATTATTTTTATTATTATATATTTTTTTTATTATTATTTAATTAATGATAATAATAATAATAATAATAATAATAATTTAGCCTACTGAAAACATTATCATTAAGCTATATTTGCTGTGTTCGAGTGTTTGTGAGCGGCTCTCCGTCTACGGGAAATAGTTTGTTTATTCTTTATCTACTGTATTTATTTATTTAAAAATCTCCGACTCGGCTCCTTTAGAGTTTGGCTCAAAAGTTCAGTTTGTGGCAAAACATTAGATTAAAGCGTGCTTCTCACTTAGGCCTCAGTCTCTGTATTTCTTTATGAATAAATATATTTTCATTTGTAAATCTGGTAGCAGGATTTTTTTTCCTTTGTATTTTATTTATTTATTTTATTGATTTATTTACTTTTTACTATCATCATTATCATTTAATGGAGTTTTGTCTTGGCCTCCGTTTCTTGGAACTGTTTTTTCCCCTGTAGGCCTGTAGCACTGGAGGCTACAGATCATTAGGGTTTTGCCTGAGTACGTGATGAATAGGATTTATAATAAGCATTAGTTAATTGCATATTTTCTTTGGCAGCAAATTTCTTTATTAAAAAAAAACCCTCAATCTATATCAACACCCTAAAGATAATATATATGATGTGTTATGATACTATAAGATATATATAATGTTTATTGATTTGTTGTTTTAATCAGATTTCCTTGACTGGAAACTTCTTTTCCTCTAAAGTGTGCATGCAGTGAATACTGTGCATTCAGATCCATGTTTTTGTTTTTTTTCCCAAGAAGGACTCATTTCTTTTAATGCTATAACAGACGTTAACAGTTGTGTTTCAACGTTTGCTCGTGGTTTTTCCTCGCTGGCCCGTCAGGTTCTCGAGAAGGCAGCTGATGGATTATACACACCTAACGTCGCCCAAGGTGCTCGGATAATCAGTGTAATTAGGCTCCTGCTCACCACATTGCACGTCCTGTAAATACTCAAACCGAATAAGCGGCAGCACATGTGAAGTGCACGAGCCTACAGAGGCAGATCAAGTGTTGGCGCGGGCGCGCGCGCGCGGTAAACGATCCTATCGCGAGTGATTTAAACGCGTCAGAAAGATGGATGTCTTCATGCACGAGTAAATATTTCAACTCGGTCATATAGAGCTGCAGTATATCGCTATCTCTGCGTTACTAAATAGAACCATAGCCCATGGCATGCTCTGTCCCAGATCCTCATTAAACTCATTATTTTTCCCCCCAATTGAATTAAAATTAATTATCCAGCGCGCGCACGTGTTACGCACACCAGCGCGCGCGCGCTCGGTGTATTATGTGTAAATAATTCTAACCTTTTCCCCTCCAGAGCACATTCTTGCATGCAGTAGCGTGCACTTAATGACAGTACAAGTAGCCTTGCAGAGCCACTTGTTAGTATGCAAGTGCACAAGCTCCAAGTTTGGGATTTGGAACACAGCCAGGGTCTCGGACCGAGCTCGAATTTTTTTCCTCGCTTTAAATGAATGCAGGCTTTGTGTTCGGTGGCCGCGGCGCGGGTCGCAGGTTTTGGCTGAGTTTACTTCAGGCCACGTGTACGCACAGAGATAACTTATAGGTTTGCAGTATAGTCCTGAGTCCTGCAGCCTCCATGCATGCAGAGAGAGGTCTCTCCTGGCCAGACACCTGACCAGCATCAACAAGTCTTTGGGTGAAAATCGATCATATATGATCTAAAGGTTGGATTCCTATTATGCTCACATCTGTGCTGAATGCATCCCGCACTGGCTTCCCAGGAAAGAGAAATCTAGTTTCCAGAGTGAGGCTCGAGCTAGCATTGATCTGTGTGCTGTGCTGGGAGAGCAGCAGTGTTACCCACTCTGTTGTTAATTAGAGGTAGCTAACGCACGCGCGCGCAAATAAAGTAATCACTACTTGGCGTCAGAGATTTGCATAATCGTTCGTCATGAATATTTGCCTAGCAAATTACAAATTACCTTAAATGAAAATTTTCTGAAGACAGACTAGAGCAGAATAGTGTTTTGCCGGAACAGGAAAATGATATTCTAATTTATTTCATATGCAAAAGAAAATGTATTGTCATTCACTGTAAAAATCACTCACTGATTTAACTTTACAAGCATTAAATGTACAAACATTTGCATTTTAGTACAAAAATTTTTTTGATTTGCCTCATTGTGCACTCAAAATTTCAAGGCTACCAGCTTATTCACTTTTTTATTTAAAACGACAAATAATGTTTGCAGTGATGCATCACAATCTTTTACATATAGTATCAAAAAATACATATAAACAAATGAAGGAAATAAAAATAGTATAACTTCCTTTTATTACTGTGAATCAAGTGAATGCATGAGAAACCAGTATGCAGGTGGCCCGGCGCAAAGCATTAATTGAACACTATCTGATTGGTCCATGGAAACATGGTCACAGTCAGGCATTGGTCAATGGGAGGAATGATGAGCAGTGATTGGTCTATGGGAACAATAGTGATTGTTGATTGGTCAATGTGAACAACGGTGATCTGTGATTAGTCTACCAGAACAAGAGTGATGATTGTTTTTCTGATGGGAATAATGGTAATCTGTGATTGGTCCCTGGGAGCTACTATGATCAGTAAGTTGTGATGTTGGAAAACCATATTAAGTGCAAGACACATGCATAACATCTGCTTAGAAAATCAACAATTTAGTTCCTCAGCTCTTAAAAAATGAATTCAGTAAAGGGATCTAATCACTCTAGTAATCAGGTCTCTAATTGGCAGCACTATCTAACCCCGCCCCTAGTCCTCATCTGATATTAGTTTGTGGATGTGGATTAAAATTGTAAATTTCCTCATTGGTGAGGACTCGTTATTTCAGGACTCATGCATAGAGCATAACTAAATCTTGTAAGTCTTGTTTTAAAAAAAAAAAAATAATAATAATAATCACTAAAAAAAATATTTAATAGAAATGAAACATCTGTAACATAAATGAATGTGCTGTTGAATCTGATCTTGTCAACATTGTCATCTGCTAATAGTTTACCTGTTCTCATGGGAAATTATCAGATTGTTTTAATAGGACAGTGTGTTTGGATTTCATTTTATTTCATATGAATGAAGTTGTATAAGTAAAAACACTAACCACGCCCCTAAATTAAATCTAACCATGGTATATTTCATATAAGTAAAAAACATTATACATTTGTAAGAGGCTGTTTGATGAAACTGATTCATAGCTGCTTGAATTAAAAAGTTGTAGCTCTTACTACCGGAAAATGTATTTAGTTATATTCATTGCTGGTTTAGCTAAACAGCATCAGGGTGAACTTGTGCATGCATCAGTTTTTAACACATGAGGAGAATCGTGTCTGAATTGTTGTTTTGCACAAGACTGTAATGAATGCAGTAGTACATACTGTAGTGATGTAGGTTGGAACATTGGGTTGGGTTTGAGCAGAAAAAAAAACCCACTTAAGCAGGCTGGTCAACTTCAGTTAAAAAAAACAAACTTTCCATAGTTTTATAATATCAATCACGGCTGAAGGAAAGCATGAAAATTGCTGTGTGTGTGTGTGTGTGGTGCTCGGATTCAGGATCCATTAGGTCAGCATCTCACACTCCTCTGATCTCCTCCACTACCAAGCGCATGCTACAATCATTTTTCCAACCCGTCTTCCCAACCAAATATGTATTACAGTTCAAAGTAATCCCAGGTTTCTCACATGACACCAGGAACATTATGAATTCATTTGTAACGCAATGAAAAAAATATTTTTTCTTTGTTGTTACAATTACTGTCAGCTTAATTACCGTTTTATCTAATTATCGATTTTTATTTGCAATTGTGGTATTACAGTAAGCCCAGCAGGAGGTGCTGTGTAGTTTTGGGGGGGTTTCCTGCTTGGCAGAGGTTTGTGCTCTCCAATTGCCCTTGTAATTAATGAATAAGTTAATCAATAAATCATTGGAGTTTGATTTGAAAACAGAATCTAACAAGAGCACTTGGAGTGCGCAAACCTCCGCAAAACCCAGCAATCACCGCAAAATGTCAAAAACCGTCCTATCTCACAATGTTAAACAATCATTAAAAAATTGCAGAATCCAAAATTTGATCTGGATCATCTCAATTGAGGGTAAAATATAACCTTCTTGCTGGAGGTAATAAATGGTGAAAACTAAAAGTGTACACTGTAAAAGTGTAAAAATTCACCAAATATGGAAAAAAATATTTTTTTCATCTAGATTCTTACTAAAATTAAATAAAAAATAAATGGAAAACATAAATAAGAGCTTAGTGTCACATAAACACACAACTTTTACCTAAGTTATAATTCTAAAATAAAATTAGATGCTAAATTAAGAGTGTATATAATACTGTGCTATTAAATAAAAGTAAGTGTATTTTTCTTATCGTCACAATTGCCCCAATTGCCATTCTCAGGAGTAATTGGATCTCGTGCCTCATTACAATACCCCAAGACTGAATTTAATTTCGAGTTTGTTTTGATTTCCTCTCCTCCTCTGATCACGCTCGGACTTTCTAATGCGGCGGACACATGCGAAAATGCAAAGCTCGTGGAATTAGAGTAGCGCAGTGGAAGCCTGGTTGACGACAAATGCCGTGCCAAGCTAGCGTTCGAATGCCTTATTTGTTTAAATCACAGCTGCGCTCTCGTACGGTTCAGATGTTTCCGTGTGATGATTTCATTTCTCATTCATCATCAGATAAGCCTCTGTTGGCTCGTTCAGGCTCCACCAACGAATGACCCAAAGACTGATGTACTTGCACTCCATGTTTCCTAAATTTACGTGGGATTTGAAGGGGAAAAAAACATGAAATGTGTGTCACGCAAAAAGACCCGGGATGTCAGTACAAGTTCTGTTCATTCCATCATCTTGATTGTCCAAAACTAACACAAAATCTCCAGGATGAAGTGACATTGATGCAAGATGGTCAACTTCATTATTATACAGTAGACGTCATTGTAAGACCTTACAAAAGGCTTTTTTTGTGGAACAGCATATCTAATTCTTCAGCCAGTCATCATCAATCATTATTTTGGGAAGCTTTTTGATATACAAATTGATGAATCATCCAAAAGATGTCTTGTGAGACCAGGATTTGGGCTTTCTGTTTGCTCAACTGTCCACCCTCAGGCTCACACTGAGAGAGAGAGAGAGAGAGAGAGAGAGAGAGAGAGAGAGAGAGAGAAAGAGAGAGAAAGAGAGGGACAGAGAAAGAGGATCCATGTGAAGGGTGCTTTAATACCAAATCCAAGCATACAAATCATGCCGGTAATCAGGCAGTATTAAAAACACGAGTGCTCACAGCACGAGGTCACAGGACAATCCAAAAAAGGTCGAGGATCAGTACAAAAGCAAGGCTTGGAACGTATATATCTGGAATAGTTGGCAAGACTTAGCACTCAGTTTATATACCGAGAAGTCAGTAAGTGAAATGAAAAGGTTGCATCAAAACAATATTCATATTTTGGGCTGTTAAGCCCAATCTCATACATTGCATAATAGGTATACGACAGAAAGTTGGACAAGTTCCTAGGACAGTTGTGAGCATGTTGTATGAAACTCATCTGTAGTGCGATAGAAAATGCCGTCGTGGTCTGACATAGTGGAGTTTTGGACATGTTTAAAATATTTCCCGTCTTGTAGGTAATTCGTGACGTCAGGTCTATTTCCTAGGTCTGTTTTGCGATGCTGTATGACATACTACAGCTGTGTTACGATAAACATACAAATTTCATACGCTTTTTGGGTCATCTGCTGTGCTAAGAATCGTATGTTTGTTTGTTTTTTTACAATAGTCCTATGATTGTGCTACGTTAAACCCACAGGTTTTGTCCTTATATACTCTTGTGTGGAAGGCTTTTTTTTCTTTATCTTGCAACAACCGTATCACTTTTCCATGAACATCACATTTCAGATTTGACTTACAGACCTGAAAAGTTTTCCCACTGACAGCTGAACAACACATATTTAATACATGAACGCAACTACACAGGTATGAAATCCACCTCACCCAAAACCTACCTCAGGTCCTTCTGTCGCAGCTCTGCTAAATTTGTATGACAAAGAACAGGTTGTTAGTGGCCCTGCGATGGCCTGGCGAGGTGTCCATGGTGTACCCTGCCCTCGCCCAGAGTCGGCTGAGATGGGTGCCAGCCTCCCCGGGACCCTATTTAGGATTAAGTGGTTCAGAAAATGAATAGATGAATGAAGGTTGTTAGTGAAAGGAGGTTTACTGAAACAATGCGAAATGTGAAACTTTGCTTTCTAGCTACATTTAACTTATAGTTCCATTGCAAAAATAAAGAAGCTCTTAAAGAAATTTTTTTAGCAGTTATCGGGGGGTTTTTTTCTAATAAAAAATCTAATTCAGTACTCCAAAATATTTAATGAGATTTGTGCGGCATACAGAGATGACGGTAGCGTAGGGGTTTGCACATCCGCCTCACAGCAAGAAGGTGAAAGTAACAGGAAAGAAGAGGAAAGTAACAAACCCATGAACGGACGAGGAGAGATTGTTGATTTAGTTGAAGGTGTTTGGGGAAATGAAGACTGGATCCTCAGGAAGTTTCCATCCCTCCATTTCTATATGTCCAAAAACAACATGCTAACCATATGAGCGTCATCTCAAAGCTCCAATTTCTCCTCAGTACTGAAATCCTCTCTGGAGATTTGTGTTTCACCTTCTGTCTCCTGTATTTTACTCAAAATGTACATGTATACTGGCTGTATCAATCAATATACATTTAACTCAAAAACTGGAAGGAAAAACACACTCAGAGTTGCACTGTTACAAGAAAGTAATCAGCGGTGTTGACTGTGATGTGACCTGTATCATTTCAAAGTAAATTATTTTCCAGTAACAGATCATCTCAATGTCTTCTTTACCTTTTATACCTACCACAGCAATTTTCTAACAGTTATACATTCAGTTTATTGCTTCTCACAGCAAGAAGGTCTAGGTTTGATTCTTATTGAAGGTGTTTCTTTGTGGAGTTTGCATGTTCTTCCCACGCTTGCGTGTGTTTCCTCCGGGTACACTGGTTTCCTCCCACAGTCCAAAGACATGCACATTAGGCTAACTGGCTGTTCCAAATTGACCCTAGTTGTGAGTGTGAATGGTTGTGTGTGTTGCACTGCGATGGTCTAGCAAGCTGTTCAGGAAGTACCCTGCCTTCACCCAATGTTGGCTGAAATAGGCTCCAGTCTCCCCATGACACCAGTAGGATTAAGCAGTTTGGCAAATGAGTGAGTGAGAGTTTATTAATAGAAGGGCATGAAACACTTTTTTATCCAATAACAGTTACATTTACAGTTGTTCTGTAAGACAACCCCCCAAACTCCCCAGTCATGAAAACTTTCCTTTCAGTTATGAAGCACTGAATCTGAAGACTCCTTCCATTAATGTCACATACTGGAAACCTTGAAAAAGGCCATGCTGCTTAGCTTTTGTGGGATGTTTTGGGATAACATTTGAGTGGATTTTCAGGGTTTCAGAATCAGCTGCAAACCACCAGTTTTTATCTGCCATTTTGATTCAAGCATTATTCTGATTTTGTGAGGTGTATAATGTTCCTTAGTCTTTATTACATTAGAATGGTGTGATCTGATTGGTCACTGTCTTGGAAATAAACATTATCTTGAGTGAATAATGAGTAATCAAAATAATGGACACTTACAATATGTCAAGGTTACTTTGAGCAGGCGGTATCATCATGATCATTCTTTGAAAAATTAAAAAATAAACCATAAAATCAAATTTTAGTTCGTTTTTCTTATGTTTCCATGTAGTATATTCTAAAACTCTTAAGTATAAAAGACGCTGTAAGCTAATGCTTGAAGCAGAGCTCACCTAACCTGCCTTTGTAATGGAAACAATATTTAAAAATAAAACATAAAATAGTCTCAATTTGGGTTGTTTATGTTTCCATGTAGTATATACTAAAACTATTATTCACCTCAGACTCGGTGAATAGTTCTGTCAACGTTCTGTTTAGGGGACTATTTAGTGACATCCACCTCGCCTTCGGGAAATAATTGTTAGTTATCTCAAGATGTGGCCAGAAAGACTTTGCAAGCTGCTCCTATGGAAATGAAATAATAATAATAATTCTTATTATTATTATTATTATTATTATTATCTCCACCCATAATTACCCATTTACCCCTCAACCAATGTTTTCAGTCATGGTAGATGCTTTACATGCAAGCAAATAGCAAATAGCCTCCACACACACACACACACACACACACACACACACACACATGCAGACACACACACACACGCAGACACACACACACACGCATTACATAACCACAGAACCCCTAATCACTTCAGTGTGTGGAACCATGTCATAATAGATCCTTTCATAACAGTTACTTCATATTTTGTCCCGAACTGTTTTTTTTTTCTTCTGCAGTAACTGGAGTTGGTTTTGGGTCACTGTTACCACAATTCCACACAATCCTCCTGCGTCTCGTAATTTAATGTTTTCGATTTGTCAATTTCTTAGACATTACATGGAAAAGCCGCTTTCTGGACGATGCATTGGTGCGTTTTTGTCCAATGAGGCCTGAGGGACCTTTCACTATGTGCCTCTGTCCACATCTTCTGAGCCGAGGAATGTAAAAAAGTCGGACTTGGAGTTGGTTGTTAACTAACTCGACTTGTGACAGTGTGATGCAAGGCTCTGTTTGGCAAATACTTGGTGTGTGTGTGTGTGTGTGTGTGTGTGTGTGTGTGTGTGTGTGTGTGTGTGTGTGTGTGTGTGTACATTAGCCCTATCAGTACTTGGTGTATTGATAGAACACATCCAAGGTCATTTATTTCTGTCCTGTGTGTGTGTGTGTGTGTGTGTGTGTGTGTGTGTGTGTGTGTGTGTGTGTGTGTTAGACGTGCAGACAGCTTGTTTTAAGTCATCCATACCAGAAAGACTAATATAGATCAGTCATCTCTATGATGTGTGTCTAAAAAGGCCGGCAATAAAACAAGGCCTGAATAGAAAACACATTTGTTTGAATATTAGAATTCTGATTTCAATTGTTTTCGATCTCTGGACCTTATTTTGGCATGTATCCGGTAAGAGCGGTGAAGCATTGCGTCCGGGTTGCTCCACATGTCGTGCTGTGCTTCTCTCTTCAGACAGGATCATTCTGCTGACCTTTAGTCCAAAGTGCGCAGCTCGGTCAGAAGATAAGCATTCATTGGCACCTGACCATCTGTCGGGGAAATATCACCACACCGTTGCGTAATGTACAATATCGTTACCTGACGTGAACTTAGAGGATGAGACGTAGTACCTGCCAGAGAGCACTGTTTACAGTTTATTTTATATTAGCATACTGAGCGCTGGGATGTGTACCCCTGTGTGTGTGTGTGTGTGTGTGTGTGTGTGTGTGTGTGTGTGTGTGTGTGTGTGTGTGTGTGTGTGTGCGCGAGCGC
>JBCNYH010000009.1:7159715-7170106 GCA_039654325.1 Tandanus tandanus
TGTGTGTGTGTGTGTGTGTGTGTGTGTGTGTGTGTGTGTGTGTGTGTGTGTGTGTGTGTGTGTGTGTGTGTTGTACAACAAAACTTTTGTTTGAAGATGTTCTGGAGTTTCACCTGCTTTTCTCAGGTGAGTCACCGTACCAATGCTCCATCTGGCCATCCAGGGACCCAGTCAGTTTTGCGCCCTTATTGGATATGAAGCCCACTAACATCAAAGAAACAGTGTAAATAAAGTAACCCAATGGAATAGAGTATCACAATAGAATAGTGGAGTAGAAAAAACATAATAGACTCAAATCATGGAAATAAATAAGACAATGGAGAAATATAACAAAATAGTACAATGGAATATAGTGACAGAGTAAAATGTAATAAAAATAGAATAAATTAGAACATAGTTGAACAATGGAACAGAATTGAATGGAGTAGAATATTAAGAGCTGACTAACAGAGAAGAAGAAAAGAATAATAGTAAAGAATTATTCATTCATTCATTTTCTGAGCCGCTTAATACTAATTAGGGTCGCGGGGAGGCTGGCGCCCATCTCAGCCGAATTTGGACAAGAGCAGAGTACACTCTGGACAGCTCGCCAGGCCATCGCAGGGCAGACGGCTATACAGCCTAGTAAATAATTAAATAGATTGAAATGTAACAGTAGAATAAAGTACCATAATAAAACTTAATGGAATAACAGAGTAAAATGTAACTAGACTAGAATGAATTCATAAAATATACTGGAGTAAAGTATAATTGAATATTAAAATAGAATTGAATGACAATAAAATTGAGTTCACTGAAGTTGAAGAATGCAAATGAAGAGTAAGTTAGAACTGGGGAAAAAAAGAGTGCAGTAGAGCTGAGTAATAGAAATGAATTGAATAATAGAAACAAAACTAAGTAAGGTAGAAAGGGATAATAAAATAAAATTTAAGAACAGAATACAGCTGACTGCAGTACAGTTGAATAATAGAATAAAATATAGTAGAAAGGAATGAATAAAATAGAATTGAAGAATAGAGTAAAAATGAGAAGAGCTGAAGAATAGAATTAAATAGAAAAAATAGAATAAAATAGAAAAAATAGATTACAGAAGAATAGGATTGGCATACAGAATAAAATAGAGTATAGCAGCATTAAAGAATATAATAGAATTAAATGGACTTGAATTAAATGGAGAATGTTATAACTGGTGTGATATAATGATATAATTGGTACAAAAGGTATTTTTAAAATCATTTTCATATGAATATATACTGTAAATAGTGTAAGAAGGTAGGTTGTGGTTTGAAGTTGTTGCGTTGGTGATTCCTGTACACTGTGTATAAATACCTACAATAAATGAAATTATTATTTTTTTCTTACACTCCTCAGTGTCGCCAGAGAACAAGGCAGCGCTAATTAAAATCATGACATCTCACTGCACGGTGCATGTTAAGAGGTCGCCGGTGCATACGTTGCTTGCCATTGTACATGTCTGTAAACGTCATAATAATAGCTTACATTTGAAGCTTTAATCTGAGCCCAAGGCCAAGTTCCAACGGTGCTCTCGCCGAGTTGTTGAGTTTGATGTAGGATTGGTTCTAATCAGGTCCAGGTGTGCTGTGGATTATCTGATAATGATACTTAATCCCAGAGGACCTCGGCGATGATTATCATTCAAATAAACTATAATAGCAGATGAAAATCCACACATGTAGGCAATTCCGGATCAGCGTTTAAAGTCAGCGCACATTAGCAAAGACGAATGGAGATGTGGAATAATCTGCATGCTAAACAGAGTGTAATCTGTAATCATTCATTCGGATCTCACTTTCTCCGGCTTGGAATGCTTCATGTTTGTGGAATGTCGTACACAAACTAAAGTAAATGGGCGCGCATTACATACTGCATACTACCCCACCCCTCCCCCCATTTCACCCCCCCACCCCCACCCCACTTCCAGAATTCCCTCAGGCGGTGCAGTTGGAGGGATGCGGACACGAGGGAGGGGATGGTGGCTTTCTAAACGAGTGGAGAGAGGGATGGTGGTTTTGTAAATGAGCGTAGGGGTGGACGGCAGTTTATAAAGGAGTGTAAGGAGGGATGGTGGTTTCTAAACGAGCAGAGGGAGGGAGAGTGGTTTTTTTAAATGAGTGCGGAGAAGGAGAAGGTGGTTTCGGGTGGGGTGGAGAAGGGATCACTGTTTATTTACTTATAGGCTGCAGCCGTAGACGCTTAACAAGAAGAATGAGTGGCACCAAGCCAGGCACCAAGCAAAGGGAAATGTGCGCAAAGGGGGAAAGAGAGCGTGTTTGTGTGCATGTGTGTGTGTTTGTGTGTGAGAGAGTTTGTGTGTCTTTAACGCACTTAACATTAATCTTGCTGATGTAGGCATTCCTGTGGTTCTCTCACACTCTCTCTTGTTTTCGCTCTCGACTCCCTTTTCGCTGCCACAGGTTGTAGCATAGCGTAGAAATAAAATGAGAAATGTAAACAATTAAAAGTGCAGTTGTGCTGTCGTTGCAAGAATGTGTGAAGAACCGTTAAATACAGGGTTTGCAGAAAGTTTGCAGAAATCTAGAAAGTTTGTGTGTTGCTGGGCAACTAATTGATATGAAAGCAACAAAGAGTTAGCTAGCATAAAAGAGTTAGCTAGCATAAAGCATTAGCTAGCATAAAGAGGTGTTATGAAAAATAAACAGCAAGCACAGAAAATAAAAAAGGCAAACTATCAAAAGCTTCCTCGGAGAACTTTTTGAAATATAATGTAAATTGCACTATATTTACACTTAGCATTAATCGCCCAAATTTCTACTGGATCCACCTCAAAGAAAAATCTTCACTTAATAGTCTCGCAGTTGTGTTAAATAATATTAAACACCACAAAAAGTACCTAATCAGCTCGCAATGCATACTAGCTAGTACAACTGCGAATTGGTTTGAGTTTCAATATTTTCTTCAAAAATATATAATCTTTTTCCTTTTTACGAAAAATGTGAAATGAACCTGAAGTTAGGGCAGCCATCAGGAAAAATAACTTGTAAATTTGGTTATAGTCAAAATAATTACCTCAGGAACTTCGGAGGTAATGGATGCTACAGTTTTTGAATTAGCTAGTCATATATATGTTTAAAAAACCTTCGATGGGTGCTTATTTGTGTTTTAAACAGTTAACTGCAATTGACTACTGGTGAATGTGTCAACAATGTGATCAATTAAATGAATTTTGCTTAATTTTTTAGGAATAAAATGCAGTGCTACACTAATATGTACATGCTAGCTAGCAAGAGCAATGAATGTTATGTCTCATATATAAACAGGGAAAAAAGGCCCAGTAATTATGGAAACAAGACAGCAATGTTATGGATTGCAAAATTTACCTCAGATCTGTGGTTAAATTGCTAAGAAAAACACTTCTATTACATTTATTTATTACATTACAAAAAAAGACACTTTTATTATATTTAGCATCAAAAGCAAACAGATTCTCCGTGGAATTAGCCATATTAGGAAACATCAAGTTGACATGTTAATCTGTAAACTGAGAGCTGTCAGAAAAAAAAATGTAATTTCTAAGTTACCAAGTTACACAAGGGAGCTGTTCTTATGGAATCTTCTTGTAAACACATTGGACACACACTAGTTTCTCTCTGAATGCATCATTTTACACATTCCCCACCCTTCTATCTGACCTCCAAGCTGCAGTTCTGTAGTGACTTTAGCAGGCACTGTGGTCTGTAGAGCCATATAGAACTGCCCAGATGTGATTATAGCCCAATGGCAGCATGCCAGGTGCCGTGCTTCATTCCCCAGCTATGTGTGTTTAGGTATGTGTGTGCGTGTGTGTCCAGCCTCACTTCTGCATTATGTGTGTTTAGACTGCCTTTCATGGAGGTGGTGAAATCCAGACACTAACCTGAAGGCACCGTGCCGTTAGCATGTGGAACTCTGCCAGCTAATCGCCGAATCCACTACTACAGAAAATCCAAAGGAACAAAATGAAAAAGGATGTGTGAAGTGAAGTGACGTGGCTGGGAATTTTCTATTGCGGGCGTAGTGGGACGTATTCTCCTGACAGATCGGCGAAGCGAGAACTTCAAAAACTAGGCCATTTGGGGTAAGGTCAAGGCTAGTTGGGACCTGCATGCCGCTGCCTAATTTGCATGGTTGTTATCCTCAAAAGAAACCGGTTTTAATTTAAGAAGCCAGCAAAATAAAGGAATCTGGTGAAGCCTTCAAATAGGACATGCCCCCGTTCGCCTGTCACTGCCATCTGACATCATCACCGTGGCTCATACTTTTCCCACGCCAGTTGAAAATTCCCTTAAGATGCACTAAGCATGAAAACATAGATTTGCTTTTCATTTCAAAGATTTAATCTTTCTTCAGGTTTTAAAACATTTACCATATTTGGGTGGAGTCAACCCTAAGGGTACTTTTCAACTTGTTTCTCAACTGCCAGCGCACTCTTTATGTGTAACTCTATGCAAATTAAATGGATTGAACACTTCCAAAAGTTTTTAGAAGTGCTGAGTAATATAAAACCCGTTTTTAGTTACCTTCCAATAAGGTTGTAGGTTAAGGTGAACAACATGGAGAACAGAGTGCCAGCGGATGAAATTGTCTTGTTAGTTTTAAAAAGACTGTCTTGTCTTGTTAAAATTCTCTTGATATTTTAGTCTGGAAAGCAACAGCGAAGACAAAAAAACTCCTATTTACCAGTCAGTCTTAATTTCATCTGCATTAGTGATTATGATAATAAATTAAATTTACCTAGAAAACTAATACTACTACTGGTAATCAAGTTGTCATGGTTACAACATGTACTAAATAAAGCCATGAGCACAAGTACTCTTTATTTGTTTTTAGGACTAACATTAAAGTGGAATTAAACCTAAACGTAATAAAAGCTTGCAAGCATCAAAACACTCTGTGCTTCATTAACCCATTTTTTGTGTGGGGAAAAATAAAAACGAGTAATAAATCCTCACACATTCAATAATTGCTCTGCAAAAGGTGGGACAAAAGGTGGGACATTCCAAACATGGAAGAAACAGTAAACACAGAACTGTTTGCATTACAAAGCACTGAGATACAGTGTGTACCATTCGTTCATGTAAACCAGCATACGCTTGCCTGACGTATGTAAACGTAATGTAGCATTATGTGCAGATGTGCCTAACTTTATTTTATTCAGAAGTTCACTAGTTTTTACCTGATTTGTTAGTTTAATATCTGTATAGGCGGCACAGTGGCGCAGTTAGCACGTCCGTCTCATAGCAAGAAGGAGTTTGCATGTTCTCCCCGTGCTTGCATGGGTTTCTTCCGGGTACTCCGGTTTCCTCCCACAGTCCAAAAACATGCACAGTAGGCTGATTGGCTGTTCCAAATCACCCGGAGGTGTGAGTGTGAGCGTGAATGGTTGTGTGTATGTTAGCCCTGCGATGGCCTGGCCAGCTGTACAGGGTGTGTCCTGCCCTCGCCTACGTCGGCTGAGATGGTCGACAGCCTCCCCGTGACCCTAATTAGGATGAAGCGGTTTAGAAAATGAATGAATGAATAATATATGTATACTGTTATTTATGTCGTTGTCTTGCCTTATATGAACTGATATGTCCACGTTCTATTCTGGCGATTTCATGCTCTTGTGAGAGTGAAATCGACTCCAAATGATGGGCTTTTTAAACAGGATAATGCAAATTACTGAAAGGATTTTAGCACAGGGCAACTTCAAAAATGATAAAACCAAGTAAGTTAAAACCACCTTATTGTGAAATATATACATATTTGTAGTGTAACAGGAGAGTTTATATTCTGAGAGAATATTCTGGAGACATTTAATTTGCAAACTATTCTCCAACTGTTCTCCAAATGCTCACCATGAACTTCTCAAATATCCGGCAAATAAACTGTTACCATGTATTCACTATCTGTGTTTGACTTTTGTCGCCAAGAAGTAGGTCAATTCTAGAATTTGTGAAAGCTTCTCTAAACTGTCCCCAAACACTCCCAAACTATTTTTGAGCATCACTAACTTGTTGCTAACTGTTCACCATATATTCGCCTTTTTTGGCAAGTACAGGAGACAGTTGCCCAAATGTCGGGAGAGGCGTTAGCCACCTTAGAGAATAGTTTGGGTGTATTTGGGGACAGTCTGGAGATTTTTTATTCATTTATTATTATTATTTTTTTTTTTTCTGTTCTCACAAGCCTAATTTTTTGGGATTGGTGCACCAAGGGTAACGTTCAGCAAACATAGCAAATACTCAAGAATAGTCAAATTTTTTTTTAGAAATTTGTGACAAAGTCAATTCAGCAAAATTCACCACAGTTTGCAGTTTGGTGACATACCCCCTTAAACGTCTTTTCACTATCACTGCTTACAATAAGGAGCCTAATTTGAAGCAAATGTAGTTAGGTGTTGATAGTTCTAATGAACATCAATACAGAAGCAGCTCAAGAAAATAATACTTCACACAATAAATCTGCCCATGATACACTTGTTTTTACCCTGTAAATGATTCTGAGGCTTGTGGCAAGTTGTGTGTACAATAAGTATCAGACACACTGTGAGCCATGGGCAGAGGCTTGTGTCTGTGTATTCTGCATGTGCTAAACAATGCCAAACAAGAGCATAACAGCGTATTATGTTTCTCTTTGCGTATTTGTACATGTAACTGATATATGTAACTGATAAATGAATAGGTCGAAGGCGTTAAGATGGTTAAAAAAAAGAACGGAGGAAAGAAACCTAGGACTCGACTTGACTTTGGTGTGTTGACTTGGGATTTGATATATAATACATGAGCCTCGCTTGATACTCCAGGCTAAAAGATTTGGACTTGCTTATACTTGCAAAATGAAGACACCTTTGTAATGAATTTTGGGGCGATTCGTGACTCATTCTAGTCTTTATTTAAAGAGGTACTGCACACTTAAAGGTACAGTGTGTAACATTTTGGAGGATCTATTAAAAGAAATTGAATATATCATGATTAAATAAGTTTTTATGAGTCTGACTCATTTTTTAAAAATGTTGTTGAGTTTTCAGAACCTTAAAGTAAGCTGTGTATGTCTGTACAGGGAGCGGGTCCCCTCTCTTGGAGGCCAACATCTTGCAGCACCATGTTTCTTCAGCAACCCAGAACCATACAGGTTTCAAAGGGAAGGGGTCAGGAATGAAATATTAGTTAGTTGCAATCTGGAACCTCACCACTAGCTACTGCTAACTGTTACACACTGTAACTTTAAATATATTTTTGGAGCTACATGATATGTCTGAACTGTGATGAAGCACGTGATGAAACTTTACCTTTTTATGTGCTGAAAATGACTCCACATAGTGGCTAAGATCACCCTGAAAACCACTAGGCTTGTACTAATATAGCGTCGACCATTTTGTACTTCACTAGGCAGCGGTGGGAATTAACCCATTAATCGTTATTCCGTTAATAACGATGCTGACTTTTTCATTAATTCGTTCATACGCTAGTTCATTTTAGAATTCTCTCTTAGTCTGTTAATTACCTTGACCGTTCATAATTTTGCTGGCTACTGTTCCCTTGATTAGCTTGGCTGCATTGGCTGTTATAGTCTGCCTTCTACTGGCAGACCACAAAGTTCTAGCATGGTGGCTTTTTCCAAGTCACACTGTGCAATCAGTATGTGAGTATAGCACTTTTTTGTCTAAATCAGGAAATCTGTATATTCATTCATTCATTTTCTGAACCGCTTAATCCTAATTAGGGTCACGGGAAGGCTGGCGCCCATCTCTCTTGCTGACTCTGACTCTTGGCGAGGCCAGAGTACACCCTGGACAGCTCGCCAGGCCATCGCAGGGCAGAAACACGCTGACAGCAATGCAGCCTACTCCTTACGAAAGTCAGCAATGGTTGTTTTACCACAGACAGTGAAAGACATGGCTGGCCTTTGATAACCCAGTTAGCTGCACTGGGGGAACAGCTGCGACAACCCAGGGATAGTGGGGCTTGAACCCCTGACCTTGAAATCAGTAATCTCGCACCCTACCACCGGGCTACCACTACCCCGAAATCTGTGTGAGTTTGTGAAACAGAGATTTTTTGTGATGTTACAAGCCAGATAAATCGCCGTTGCTCTTGTTTACCTTGATTTCAAGAAAAGAAATGCACTGAAAATGGTTAGCACTGATCAGATGTTTATAGTAATAAACAAGCACCTTACAATGAAGGATTCAGAGATTGACTGTATTGAGATACTGTTAAACTTTTTTATGCTTTACAAGTGATCCTTGGTTAAGTGATTAATGGTTAATAAAAAAGCTAACATGTTTTATTAAGTCGCCCAACACTAAGTCATTAAGTTTAAGTGTATTAATGTCCTCTAATCAGAAGCGGTTGGTCACCACCTCCATTAGTCCCCTCCCTTGAATAGGAGACATTCCACATCCTGTCCTATCCCCAGCTTCTTCCTGCTCCATGTCAGAACCTCAGCTCCTTCCCTGCTTTTTAGGAATGTTTTCAAAATTGAATAGGGTGGAGTCAATCTCAAAACTGGGGGTGAATTTACCTTTAAACACATGATGAGTGATGTTCAGGTTTAATACATTCATTCAAGTTAATGTTCAAAGATATCATTCAGGTATTCATCTTCAGAATCTGGTTTATCCTGGTCAAGGAGGATCCAGAGTGTATCCCGGACCATCTCATGGCACCACGCCATACACCACATACTTCTTCACACCTAAGAGCAAGTTAATGTAGCCTGTCTACCCTACCAGAGGAAACCAGAGAACTTGGAAGAAACCCATGTGGTTATGGGGTGTCTGTGGGAGTTTTCTCCATGTTCTCCTGTTCTCCACATGCCAGTGGATGGATTGGTGACAAATTGCTCTGAGGTATAAATGTAAGTGTGTGGTGTTCTGAGATGGTTCTGTCTTGCTGTACAGTCTCACACCCAGTGTATCTCTGATATGGTGCAGAATTCACCGTAACCCTGAGCAAGATGAACGAATGAACAAATGAAAGAATGCATATTTGGTTTCCTGTTCACCAAGCTCATGATACCGGGATGAAGAAACTGCTGTTTTTGAATGTAACAGTGTTTAATGGGCTTGTCATTACTGCTTCCCTAAAGAGTTCCTGCTGAAGAATTTTGGCAAAGCCAGAGGATTTATGTGGAATTAGACTCTACGCCCCAGCAACATGGACTGTTCCAAGAAGAAGTAGCCGAGGGAGTGGAACGTGGCACAAGGGCATGGAGACGTCGGTGTGTAAAAGACTAGCTAACACATAGCCGTGTAAAGATATTACCCTTTCCCTGCTACCTCACATGATCAAATCCATTAAGTAACGACCTGTCGTTGCTGTTCAGAATTAGCTTGCCGGTTTATCCACCGAGTCCAGCTGATATCCACCAACGTGAACATGGTTAGCATTAGCAACTCACTAGCCATTTGGCTTGACTCTTTTTCCATTATTGTGGCTGGAAGCGTACACCCGAGCTTGTAACCGTGATATGCACATATTGGATTTCTTAGCGGGAAGTAAAGGAATGCTAACCATATTATCCTGCTTAGGGGTTTTTTGGGTTGCCAAGTCCTGTCAGGGAGAATATGAAGTGGATTTAGCTTCTCCGTCTCTCACCATGCTCCTTTTAAATCATGTCCTTATAACGTATTTGTCTTTCATGATTGCTCCGGATATCAGTTTGATTCCTGTATTTTAGGATAAAACATACATACATACATATGTGTGGCTTTTTTGCAGCCAGGTGTGTGTGCGCGTGTGTGTGTGTGCATGTGTGTGTGTGTGTGTTTACGTTCAGGATAGAGTAATTTCCTCTATTTGAAAATCTCTCTTTCCTCTTTCCCTCTGGAATGCATCTGTCACCAAGAACCATTAGTAGATTTTTCGCACTTAGGCGCGTGTTCAAGCATATGCGCCATTAGCAGCTATTTTGGGTTTCAACCAAGTAGTAATAGAGGATCTGTTTATATCAACAGCCAGAGCTGTGATTAGACAGTTTAATCAGTACAGTTACAGTACACATAGTCAGATTACTGACACCAATCAACTTTAAAACAGACTTTTCAACTGTATCTCGGTGCACAGGCGTGTGGTGTGCAGGAGTGAGGGATGATCACACACATCCAGAAACAGTCTGGCAGTAACTATTTACTTTCACATTTACAGCCATTCATCTGGTCGACACTTTAATCCAAAGCGATTTACAGGAGAGGCAGAGTCCAGACTCGGCGCAGAACTGAGGGAAAGATCCTGTACGACAGAGACACACTGCTTCTACCAAATAACCTGAATCTAGTGGGGGAGAGAAAGAGAGAGAGAGAGAGAGGGAGGGAGGAAGGCAGAGAGAGAGAGAGAGAGAGAGAGAGAGAAAGGGAGGGAGGAAGAAAGAAAGAGAGAGAGCGAGAG
>JBCNYH010000009.1:7233135-7245635 GCA_039654325.1 Tandanus tandanus
CTATCATCGCGTTGTGTATTGGATGAGCGCACATTGTAGAGGCAAGGACGGAGGCCTGTAAGTTCAATACCACAATCCTTTCTCTCTCTTTCTCTCTCTCTCTCTCTCTCTCTCTCTCTCTCTCTCTCTCTCTCTCTCTCTCTTTCCATGCACCAGTGCTTATGAGATCTGAGAGGTAAAAAAAAGCAGCCTGACCCCAGATCAGCACCTCTGCAGAGAGATGTGACAATACGATTGTTCTGTGTATAATTTTTTTTATTGTGTTTGACAAGTCAACACATATTTATCTTGTGCTTTCTCTCCATTTTGTAATCCCTGTCCTTCACCCAGTGATTTTAGGAAGCACATCAGTCGAGTGGCTGACTATCATTCACCGTATTATCCCACCATGCACCGCTTTGTGATTCACTACTATTTGAATTTGCATCATTTTTCTTGTAGGCTAAGGCTTGTGTGATAGTGATTTCACCCTGCTCACACTTTAACACGAAAATAATTCTAGAGTAACTTTATTTAACCACAGGTAGATGAGCATTTCCACAATTTTACTGTCCCTTTTAACACACATGCTGGCTTTAATGAAAACGTGCCATAGAAGGACATTTTCAGTTGGAGATGGCGCTGCTGCGGCTGTGTTTAATATTTGGTCCCAGTACGCAACTGTGACTCTGGAATTGCTTGGGGGCGGGGCTCATTATCACAGGATAGCATTGTTATAGAGGAATTCCTTAATGAATTTTATATTTATCTTTTTTATTATTTAATAGAAAAGTAGATGCATTTTTGGTAACTCATTATTTTTTGATTTTCAGTTTTTTTTACAGTAATATTGTGGGGAAAATCTAATCATGAATCATTGAATCAAATCATGAATTGAATCAAAACATAAATTGAATTGTGAATTGAATATAATTGTGAATTGTATTGAGTCATCATTTCTATTCATTTTCTAAGCCGCCTAATCCTAATTAGGGTCGCGGGGAGGCTGGCGCCCATCTTAGTTGACTCTGGGCTATAGGGCATGGTACACCCTGGACAGCTGCCAGACCATCGCAGGGCCAACACACACAACCATTCACACTCACACTCACACCTAGGGGGCGATTTGGAACAGCCAGTTAGCCCACTGTGCATGTTATTGGACTGTGGGAGGAAACTGGAGTACCCGGAAGAAACTCATGCACGGGAAGAACATGCAAACTCCACACAGAAATGCTCGAACCCGAGAATCGAACTGAGGACCATCTTGCTGTGAGGCAAAGGTGCTAACCACTGCGCCACCATGCCGCCCTGAATTGAATCATGAATTGAACTGAATTGTAAATTGAATCAAGTTGTGAATTGAAGCAAGTCATGAATTGAATCAAATTGTGAACTGAATCAAATTGTGAATGGAATTGAATTGTGATTCGAATCGTATCATTAATTGAGTCAAATCTCTAAATTGAATGGAGTTTTGAAATGAATCAAGTTGTGAATTGAATCAAATTGTGAACTTATTTTTATATCTCATTTGCCAACCTGCTTAATCCTACGAGTGTTGTGGGGAGGCTGGTGCCTATCTCAGCCAACACTGAGTGAAGGTGTGTTGTGAACTTATTTGAATTATGAATTCAGTGAAATTGAAAAATGAATCAAATTGTGAATTGAATCAAATCATGAATTGAATGGAATAAAGTGAACCGAAATGTTACATGGCTACCAATCACTTTTTACTTGGTGAGAACTGGTTTGGTTAAAATGAACCCCAGACCAAAAATAGGAAGCAGATCGCTGGCTCACACTTTATAAATCATACCCAATTCCTGACTCCGAGCCTAAAAAAATACAAATACAGAAGCGCACGTGGGAAAATGACCTTAGTGAATCTTTTAGCGCCCTGGCAAGGAAAGTAAACCAGATTTAACATTAGTTTTGGTCTGGGTTTGATTATGGATTAGTTACAGTGTTGCTCCCGTACAGTGTCCTTCAGATTAGATCAGATCAGATAAGACACTTTATTACTCCCAGGTGGGAAATTTCCAGTGTTCCACTATCAGACAAGAGACAACCGAGAATCTAAATTCAAAGGCAATTAATCAGCAGAAGATTATATAAATAGCTTAAAAATAACTTTTTTTTTTTTTAAATTAAAAAAAAACCCTCCAGTGAACATATAGTACTTCGCTGCACTCGTACGCCATTATAGTTATGTCACAGCGAGCACAGACACGACGAAATAAAACTAAACAGAAACCGAACCCAAACAAGTACCGCTAATGTTGTGATAACTGCAGACTTTGTGAGGCGTGCATGTTCACACACCGCCATAAAAAAGCCTTGCTGTTTGCAAGAAACGTCATGAATGCTTTCAGGCGGAGCTGTGACGTGTGTGTGTGTGCTTATATTTATTTCACTCAATCTTGCATAAGGCACATCATTGTAATTCTTATCCTATAAATCTTACTGCAGCAAGACAGTGTGTGATCTCTCTCTCTCTCTCTCTCTTTCTCTCTCTCTCTCTCTCTCTCTCTCTCTGTGTGTGCCGTCTTTCCCGCGCAGCGCGAAGTACACTAAGCTATTGTGCTGCTCCTCTAACAGTCACATCCTGCCTTAGTCATGGGGTGATCTGAGGACAAACACATACAGACACTAGTGCACACACACACACGCACACACGCACACACTTTCATGTCCTTGATTTCCTCCACTGTCCACTCATTCCCTCATTAGAACATGCTCCTGATAATCATTTCAGCAGTATCAACGTGAAGGAAAATGGAATCTTGTAAATATTTACATGGATTGTGGAAGTTCTCTGTATTTGGTACGTCCCCCTAAAAGTGACACAGTGTACCATCTTCATATAAACCCAGACACTAGATCAGATCTGTCACAATGCCGCATAGAATCGTGCTTGAGCGGAAGACCTAAGACTCGATGACACATCTGTCCTTTTGTACAAAGCACTTTATCAACACGTTAGCTTAGCGAACCTGGGAACAGTGCGGAATCTTAGATATTTGTGAGTAGAAATATGGGATATCATTTCCTTCCTTTGTTTTCCATTTCTTTCTGAACGGACTTTCCCTATGCAGAGTGTACGGATGAGTCGGTTTCTCCAAATTGTATACAAGAGTGATGAATGCATTGTTTACGTCATGAGCGAAAGTGTTGGGATGATTGCTGTAGCCATGTTAACCTCAGATCCACCTTCTATCCACATGTAACCAAATTTCAAACCTTTCAGAACATTTGCACTAAAACGAAATTGGTGGGCATTCTTGAATACTTGGTGATGGTGACCATGGTGGCGGTATTCTGTTCATATGAGCAATCTATCAAGGTATGCTACTTATCAAATAGGTTAAGTTTCAGATTCAGAAGTTTCAAGTTTAGGGTGAGATTTATGGCTAGCGTTAAGAGTTTATGTGCTGTTATAGTATTATTCAACAAGGTAGCATTACTTATCATCAGAACATCTGTTTAAGAATTTGCTTTTTTTTTTTTGGGTGTGGGTGGGGTAATGAAAATTTTAAAAATTCTTAAATTAAAAAAAGAAGAAATATAAAAAGAGATTTAAAAAAAAAAGTCAGGTTCTCCCATGCCATTTAATAAACTAAAAATAAATAAATAAATAAATAAATAAATATAATCATCATCATCATCATCATCATAATGAAATCTTTACAAATTGCACACAATAAGTTTGACAAGTTAATCAAATGTTGTTGTTTTTTAAATCAGTCTGAGTCAGCCCTTGGTCATTATTATTAATTATATTTATTATTATTATTATTATTATTATTATTACTATTATTATTATTTTCAGTCTACATTCACCATTTTTTATTTGCTGGTAATTGTTCGGTTCGATTTTGTAATTCTCCCTCGAGATCAGCTATTTGAACTCTATCTCACTCACTCATTCACCGAACCACTTAATCCCATTAGGGTCATGGGGAACAGCTCACCAGACCATCACAGGGCCAAGACACACACAACCATCCACACTCACGTCTAGATGCAATTTGGAACAGCCAATTAGTCTAAAGTGTATGTCTTTGGATTGTGGGAGGAAACCGGAGTACCCTGGAGGAAACCCACACAAGCATGGGGAGAACATGCAAACTCCACACAGAAACTCCCCAAGCCCGTAACTCGAACCCAGGACCTTTTTGCTGTGAAGCGGACTTGCTGCACGGACTTGCTGACTCTGTGCCACCGTGCTGCCTCATAGTATTATTATTATTATTATTATATTTATTTTTAATATTATTATTATTATTATCATTATTATTTAAAAAACTACCATGGAATGTAATTATGTTTTTCCTAAGTGAGACATCGCGTACACAAAAATTTTCGGCTGCGTATTTCATGCCAACATTTCCAAGTTTTATTTGCTGTTAATTGAATGAAATTTCAGTGGCAGAGACGACTTGTTATGAACTTCATCCAAACCCGACTTTCCCAGACTGTTGTACACAGTGGTTGGACAGGGTTTCAGAGCTGCAGTAGTGTGAGATTATCATGGGGGGGGTGGGGGTGCCTTCTACCAAACAGACACTGGAGCATGAGAATGTCTTCAAATGCATACATCTGTGTCTGTGAATAAGTTCAAGAACAGATTAACTAACAGTGAGTATTTATTATATTAATCCTGATGCTGCTCTTGGGTTGATCAAAGCTCTGATCACATACAAGTTTGATTATAAATTAAATTAATTAATAAATAAACTTCCAGGTAATAAACACAAGCTTTCTGTACTTGCATATCCATGTGGCTTGAGAACTAATGCATGAAAGGGAAACTTGAAATGTAATAAACCCGTCTCGCTTCTGATCGAAGTTCGTGGAAAATTTCGATTTTTGTCACAACAAATTAATAAGCAATCCATCTGAGGGAGCTTCACTGAAATTCATTTAGATACCAAGTGTATGCTGTACTGTGTGTGTGTGTGTGTGTGTGTGTGTGTGTGTGTGACAAGATGGGACTGAGCCCAGGGGGTCCTTGGAGACTCTGCATGGCTGTCCTATCAAAAGCCTGTCAGAATCGCTCCAAGGCACAGACCCACTTCAGCAAGCTGCTCACACACACACACACACACACACACACACACGTTTTCCCCTTCTAGCTGCCAGTCCATTTTAATTATGGATAAATGTTCTGTTGCTGGTCTGTGACGAGCATGCATAATAGTCAGCGCTCCGTGATGGAGCCGTAAGTCGCATCTGAGTTCTGAAAATAGATCTTCGGCTGTGCAGAGCTTAACGCTAAAACCAGGAATGACTCACGCTAATTAAAAACACTAAAACATGGAAGGAATTAGAGAGAGAAAAAGAGAAAGATCTTCATCTCTCTCTCTCTCTCTCTCTCTCTCTCTCTTGGCTGAAGCAGGCAGGCACACAGATGGGTAGCAGGCTGGGCGCGGGCCACTCACACCACACCTGCTCCCTCTCTCGCTCTCTCTCTCTCTCTCTCTTTCGCTCTCATTCTCTTTCTCCCTCTCTCACTTACTTTTACTCATATTCACAACATGTATGAACATCGAGGTTTTTTGAGGATATTAAAATTAACAAAATCATAACTTCACAAAGGGGCAGCACGGTGGTGTAGTGGTTGGCATGTCCGCCTCATGAAGGTCCTGTGTTTTAGTCCTGGGGACAGGTGTTTGCATGTTCTTGTGTGGGTTTCTTCTGGGTGCTCCAGTTTTCTTCCACAAATTTCCAAATTTTCCACAAAAGTGTGGATGTGGGTGTGAATAGTTGTGTGTGTGTGTGTGTGTGTGTGTGTGTGTGTGTGTGTGTGTGTGTGTGTGTGTTTGTGTGTGTGTTGCCCTGTGATGATCTGGTGAATTGTTCAGGCTCCAGCCTCCCTTTGGCCAGAATAGGAGTAAACAGTTTGGCAAATGAGTGAGTGAGAGTGATGATAACTTCATGAAGACTCAGATATATAGAGGACACTCCCACTTTATACGTATTGAGAGGAAATGCCTCCCTTATTATGACTTGAAGATGAAGATTGATGCACATCTATAGACATGAGGACTGACAGACATGCATAGAGGACACACATCTTTTATAAAGACTGACACACATTTAGAGAGGACATGTCTTCTTCATGAAGACTGACACATATGCAGAGAGCTCACGCCTACTTTATAAAGACTGACACATATATAGCGAGAACACGCCTCCTTCTTGAAGACTGACACATACATATTGAGGACACGCCTCCTTTATGAAAACTGACCCGTATGTAGAGGACACGCCTCTCTCCTTAAGATTGATACCCTTTAAGTCTGTGTGTGTGTGTGTGTGTGTGTGTGTGTGTGTGTGAGAGAGAGAGAGAGAGAGAGCGAGAGAGAGAGAGAGAGAGAAATATCAGTTATAGTATGTTATAGTATCAGTTATAGTATGTTCCTTAACACTCTACTGTACTGTACTTTACTGTTTTTATTGTATTTTATCTTATATATTATATATGTATATATTTGTTTCTATTTATTTTTATCTGTTTATTATTATTATTGAAAACTCTTTTATTTAGTGCCTAGAAGATCGATACTGTTGTTATTAATGCTTAATTCTTTTATATTTTCACCGTATATATTTATTCATTTTTTTTATTTTTATTTTTTATTATTATTATTATTATTATTATTATTATTATTATTATTTTAAATTTATTATTATTCTTTTTTTTTTATTTCATTTTATTTTATTCATTTATTATTGCTATTTTTTTCTTTTTTCTTTTTTTTTTCTTTTCTCTCCCTCTCCCACTAATGTTCGAACCAATTAGTTCACTTATTGTTAATGTCATTTGCCAATGTTTAAAATATGTTCATATATGTTTCTTGAAACGCTTTGGCAAAGTTGTACATGTATACGGTCATGCTAATAAAGCTTATTAAACTGAAACTGAGAGAAATTCAGGTCACAGTTGATTTGAAGTTTGGCAGTGATAAAGAGAGATGTGAGTGTGATAACGAGTGATTATCTGCCCCCTTCAGGCTGAAGCTTGTAACTGCACCCCCAGTGAAACTCCGCTTCCTGTACCTTCCAGTGTGATCAGATTCTCAGAAATCTCAGCTTTCACAAGCCTAAAGTCTCAATGAGCACAGAGCAACAATCTTGAACAAAATCTTACTCTGGTTTCCTCCCACAGTTCAAAAACATTTACATTTGGATATTTGGCTGTTTCAGATCTCCCCAAGGTGTGAGTGTGAAAGTGAGTGTGAATAGTTGTGTGTGTTGGCCCTGTGATGGACTGGCAAGCTTTTCTTGGTGTACCCTGCCCTCGCCCAGAGTCGACTGATATAAGCTCCAACCCTGGTAGGATTAAGCGGTTTATTAAATGAAGGAACTGCTGCTGCGATCTTAACATCTACATTAACATTACCATTTGTGTTCCATTTATAATTGCCAAATTGCCCCTAGGTGTGGATGTGTGTGTAAATGGTTGAGTGTGTGTTGCCCTGTGATGGTCTGGTGAGATGTTCAAATTGCCCCTAGGTGTGGATGTGAGTGTAAATGGTTGAGTGTGTGTTGCCCTGTGATGGTCTGGTGAGATGTTCAGAATGTACCCTGCCCTCTCCCAGTGTCGAATGAGATAGGCTCCAGCCTCCCCACGTCCCTTGTCGGGTTCAGTAAAAGAGTGAGTCAGTGTTCATGAGAGAAGTTTGGTGTCCACCATGATCATGTAAAGGCAATATAAAAGTTATGCAAGCTTCCATCATACTTGGCTCCTCCCACTTTACATCCAAAAACCGATCAGTGTTTGAGCTTGAAAAAATAATTCATGCTAGATGTCTATAAATGTACACACACTCTATAAGATCACACACATTGTCACTATCCTTTCATTCCTTATCGTCGGGATCCCACGGCAGGGGATTTTTTTATCACTTGTATGAGTGGGCAGATGTACATCACTCTCCGTGACCGACTCGATCTGTAATGGTTTTAGCTGCTGTATGTGTGCACTATTGAAGTTACCACCAAGGTAAACAGAGGCGAATTTGGACTCTGTGCTGGTTTTCGTAGATTTTTATTCGATGGCATAATTTTTCGAGTTTGCTTACAGCTCAGGGATTGTGTTTACATCTATTTATTTTTTTGCGAGCGTGGATGTGTGTGTGCGTGTGTGTGTGTGTGTGTGTGTTGTCAGCTAGTAGGAATGCATCTGCACCGCCAATGCTAAAATGGCTGCCAAACACTAACATGGCTGCCAGGTTTCTGGAGGGAGAGAGAGAGAGAGAGAGAGAGAGAGAGAGAGAGAGAGAGAGAGAGAGAGAGAGAGAGAGAGAGAGAGAGAGATTATTCTTATTCATTCTCACTTGCTTGAGGTATTTACTGCTGTTTCTTTGTGTCTCTCTCTTAATCTCCACCACGCTGTATGAAATCATGCTGGCATGTGCCACTATACTCTCCTGTCACCTGTGGGCGAATGATACACACCTACACACGTACACACACACTTACACACACACAGATCCTGTTTTTTTAACGTTCCCTCCTTCTCTCTTTCTCTCTTATAGAATCAGGACAATCAGACAGTTCCAGCCAACAGGCGGATTCAGACATCAAACCTCCACCAAATGGTAAGATTTCAGCTCGGAATCAATACACGACCCTTATAAGGCGTTATAACCTACACCAAGTATCATCAGTCGCCATTAACACCAAGAAATCCTTCCAAAATACACTTTATATCTAAATTCCTGTTTTTGTCTATATTATACTGGTTACACTCCTGACTCGAACCTTCTTCACTCTTCTGTATAATTAAGTACTGTTCAAACCCGAGTTCCTTCAGCCTTACAGCTCACAGATTGTTCAACCCCGAGCTCAGATTACTGTGTGTCCGGCCATGTGCCGTTCCTCTGCACGTTCTCCCGTTCCTGTTCTGGTCTCTTTAAATTACTTTTAGGTGTGAATGAGTGTGTTAAAGATGTTAATATATGTAGTGCCCTGTGATAGCTTGGTGTTCCATTCTGGGTGTATTCGCAACTCACGCCCAGCGTTCAGCGATGGACTCCACCAGGATTCTCCAGGACCCTGGCCAGTGAAGAACGATTGAATGAACACGAGTCTGGACTGTGCCATGCTGTTAGTCATGCCTGCATTCTGTTGACATTTATTAGCACAGTGTTATTCCAGATTTCTAATTTAGTTCAGGAGAGATGTGCGAATGAGAGCAAACCTACGCTTAATTCTCTCCTGATAACAGGACACTCGATTCATTTTGCTTTATCAAGCTACAGGTTACATCAGCATATGTTCTCCTCAGACTTCTTCATGGCATCCGAAAAAAAGGATGCTATTGAGATAAGGACAGTCACGAATTCGGATGATTATATTATTATAATTTTAAATAATTTTTTAAACAGTTAAAAAAGTTTTCTTGTATTATTATTATTATTATTATTGTTGTTGTTGTTGTTGTTGTTGTTGTTGTTATTATTATTATTATCATCATCATTGCTGTTGTTGTTTTGAAGCCCTGTAATTATAAGAGGATATAACAGCTATCTTAACGTTATTCGCAGGGCATTTGAGCTTCCAGGACTGCTTCGTCACTTCAGGGGTTTGGAACGCAGCTGAGCTCGTACGAGTTTCACAGAGTGAGTGAACATGTGCTCACACTCCCAACTTTAAGTCATCTCTGTGTCATGATGTGTGAAGAGTTTCTCATTTTCTGTGTTGGATTTGCAAAACATTTGTGTTTCACATCCTTTTTATTGGGTGGAGCTGTGCTCTGAGACTATTGAATAATAATAATAATACTATTATCATAATACTGTAATAATGCTAATAATGTATAATAGGCGACATATTAGACAGTGTGTTATCCTGAGTATCACTGTGAGTGGAGTCTGTGGTACATAAGTGTCTAATTAGCTGTTCAGAGTGTTCCCCGCCATCGCCCAGTGTTGACAGAGATAGGCTTCAGCCTCTCTGTGACCCTAGTAGGATTAAGCAGTTCAGTAAATGAGTGAGTCTGAGTCTTCAGAGTATGAAAATGCACAGATGGAGGAAAGGTGTAACATGAGATTATATAAAAGTATACAAAACATTCATTCATGCATTCATTTTCTAAGCCGCTTAATCCTAATCAGGGTCACGGGGAAGCTGGCACCCATCTCAGCTAACTCTGGGCGAGGGCAGAGTACACCCTGGACAGCTCGCCAGGCCATCGCAGGGCGTATACACAACATTCTGTAGGAAAAAAAATAAAGAATAATAGTTTATTATAAATTATATATTATAATTATATATATTATAAATACATCATACTGTAAATATAAGTTAAAATAAATAAATAAATCTCCATCAAGCCTGACAATCCCCCTGTGAACCGAAATATTAATATCTTACATTGTTAAAAAATCTTTAAAAAATTCCTGAATCCAGAATTTGATCCGGATCATCTCTAAAATCTAATGGAGTCTTTCCCTGCCTGTGGATGAAATTTCATGAAAATATACACACAATTTATGTATTCTTGCTAACAAACACACACACACACACACACACTGAGGGTAAAACTCAACATCTTTGGCTTGGGGTAAACATTCTCATCTATCTGTGTCTGTCTGTCTGTCTATATATGTATGTATGTATTTATTTATTTGTTTTCTGTTATCTTTGAAGCAAATCATTAGATTATTGAAAATATAACAGACAGCTTCTCCAGTGATAAGATAACAGTGCCATTTTATTTTCTATAAATAAGAGCAGAAACTTAACAGAAGCTCCACTTCACTTCCTCCATCTGTGCATTTTTCCCAAAAGAGAACAAAAAAAAAGAAAAAACAATCTTCCAGGAAACCAATATCCAATATAAAAACCCACAGCCGAGCAGAAAGACATTGCTTCTTCGCCAGCGTCCAGCCATGTTGATGAAACACAATGCAAAACATTGCAGTGGAGCACGGAGACCACTCCTGACATCTGGACCCTGCCATGGAAAACCTTTTTTTTCTATGCCGAGTGTATTCCTGTTCCGACGATGTTATTTGCAATCCCCTTTGAAATCGGCGTTCCAGCAGTTTGGAAGAACATTTGCAATTTGATTTTTTTGGAAGCGGCACATCGCCGATGGTGGGCCGGGTTTAAATTCATAACAGACTGGAAAGTGGGCTGAACTCATAACGTTCCATACACGCCGTTATTTCACAGCGCCCACATCTGTAATGTGACTCTGGCCCCAGAGTCAGTGTTTTTGAGCAAAACTCTGAGGGTCCCTGAGAATGATGGATGGATATAATGCAAAGAAATTGGGTTTCGGAATGAGTTTGTGTGTTCGTCTACGGAAGATGGTGTTCTGAAACATATATCGGAACATACAGTCGCCCGCCAACTCTAGTGTAGTCCAGCTAAATTGCATGTTACATTAACCCCCCCATAAAAAAAAAATCATACCATTTGCTTTATTTCAGATGACCTGGAATGACCCTGACAAGTACAACTACTTGCCCAACAGCAGCAATTAAATCTGCGCTCAGAAATACCAGCAACATGTGTAGTTCCCCACTAATTATATGAATAGACATTTATTTTTCTCCCGCCAAAGCTGTGACTGCAGGAAAGGTCGAGCTACATCACCGGGATGAAAACGTAATGCAATTTACTATGTTTAAGGACCTGAGATTGGACGTCCTGCCAAGATACAGCACACAAAACCCCTAACCTGAGGCTGTTAGACTTCAAGGGAAAGCTGTGTATGTGTGTCTCTGTCTAAGAAAAAGTGTGCTGTGTAAAAGAGAAAGCTTTCTTCAATAGAAACTTTAATATGTTTAACTGTAAGAATCCCACATCAATAGCTGGACTGGACCACGGAGTCATGCACGGAGAAGACCTCAACAACACCGCGTTTCATTTTAGTCGTGTCCAAGTTACAGAATCGTCCGTGTAGGGAACATTTAAGGCTGTAATCATCATTCTGAAGGGAGAGTCGTCTTGTAATATAACCACTAATGGGTTGGGTGGACACCTACGCGAGACCAAAAAAATGGGTTTCGCCTCCACGAGCCGCTGTTCTGCAGTAGCAAAAGTCACGCGGCCCCACTTTTTCCCCTGCAAAAGTAAGTACAACAACAAGAATGCGGTGCTGACACATGTGGGTGTGGCAGTCATATTCTCCGTGTTCTTGGTGACCGTCAGCACAGGCGGTATCCTGGCGAAGAGAGGGATTGCTGTGGTTAGGTGTGTTCGTACAACAGCCAATAAAATGATTCCCTTTTAACATACAGAAACATGGCATGCATCATTTAACTCTGAGCTGAAAGGCAATTACAGTGAACAAAGTCCTCCAAAAGCCCCCAAAACACGTACTTACTTTAAGACATAAACGAACCAGGTTGTTTTGACCAAACTGCAGCATCACAATGAAGTATCACACATTCTAAGGAAAGCGCCATCCACTCTCTTTTGCATACATGAGTTCACAGAATGACCATGATTGGCTAGAGCCGCTGTGATTGACAGTGGAGATAGAGTATGCCCCTCTT
>JBCNYH010000009.1:7250635-7252927 GCA_039654325.1 Tandanus tandanus
AGGAAGCAGATTGTCTGGTCTGTAGTTGTTTTCTTCAAGAAAAGGGTCATGTGATAGGAGCATGACGAATCAGGGAAAGATAAGTCATGACTGATAAGACACAATCAGGAAGCGAATGTGAGAGTGTGCGTCATCATTTCTGAAAGTCTCCCGTCCGTACAATCCGGAGTCTTTAAACTCTGTGTTTAAGGGGCTCCGGAGCGGGACGCAGCGCCTGATGTAATCGCAGAGCAGTCAGTAAAGCCTACAGTTCTACAGGACCGTTTTAATAATATTTAATCCTAACTTCAAGTTCTGCTTCGGGAGGGTTCTAGAAGGTTCTAGAAGCTCTGTGGCGCAATGAATAGCCAACATGCTGTCTTAAGTATAAACAGGAATTAGATCTGTACTTTGAGGAGCCATTTACTCCAAAGAATATACATAAGAATGTACAGTATAGTAATCAATCAATCAGTCAATCAATCATGGAGTAATGATGTCATGCTGATGATGTCATTGCGCTTTGAAACAAAACATGTACACCAATTATTTGGAGGGTGATAAAAATTAGAAGGAGTACCTGTGTGTGTGTGTGTGTGTGTGTGTGTGTGTGTGTGTGTGTGTGTGTGTGTGTGTGTGAGAGAGAGAGAAAGAGAGAGAGAGTGCATGTGTATGTGAGAGAGAGAGCGAGAGAAAGAGAGTGCATGTGTATGTGAGAGACAGAGAGAGCGTGTCTGTGTGTGAATGAGAAAGTGTGTGTGTGTGTGTGAGAGAGAGAGCAAGGGAGAGAGAGTGTGTGTGAGAGAGAGCGTGTCTGTGTGTGAATGAGAGAGTGTGTGTGTGTGTGTGTGAGAGAGAGAGAGCAAGGGAGAGAGAGTGTGTGTGAGAGAGAGAACGTGTGTGTGTATATGAATGAGAGAGAGAGAGTGTGTCTGTGAGAGAGAGAGAGAGAGAGAGAGAGAGAGAGAGAGAGAGCATGTGTGTGTGTATGTGAATGAAAGTGTGTGTGTGTGATAGAGAGAGAGAGAAAGAGAGAGAGAGAGAGAGAGTGGTCATGTTCAAGAGAGGTACTTTAAACGGGTGATGAATGAGTGAGTGTCAGAGAGGAAGTGGCATGTGTGTGTGTGTGTGTGTGTGTGTGTGTGTGTGCTGTGTTGCGTCCCGCTGTCACCTTGCTCTTGAGATTTGACAGTTCATATCAACTCACTGGTACAGTGATATTTTTCTGAACCACATCACACTCTTTTAGAGTTGCAGGCTCTCTCACTTTCACACACACACACACACACACACACACACACACACACACAGACACACAGAATTGAAACGTCACTGGACTGGCAAATAATTGCATGCGTTTTGGCACTTTCATTTACTTGCGTACCATGCGATGCTAAGCCGGCATGTTTTATGCATTCGGGGGGAAAAAAGGAAAAAAAAAAAAAGAAAAAAGTACATTTTCAAATCTTACGCCTCATTTCAGCCTCTCGCTTCTGGAAAACCAGGTACTTTGTTCGTATGGTCTTGTTGGTGTCTTCTCAGCACGAGCGTTATGATGTCTTGCTTTAGTGCGGCAGGAAAAAAAAAAAAAGAGAGAAAATAGAAAGAAAATAAATAAATAAAATAAAACAAACATATTCTCAAGTGTCAGCTTTCCCATTTGCGGGAAGGCTGGTGTGTGACAGTATGTGTGTGTGTATGTGTGTGTGTGTGTGTGTGTGTGTGTGTGTGTGTGTTTCTCTCAGGTGTAAAAACACTTGCGTCTTAATTCATACACGCAGAGGTGTTTCGCAGGTTTGTGATGTATAAATTAGCATGAACACAGGCAGGAGAAGGCTGATGGTCATGTTCGCTGAGTGGAGTCTCTCAATAGCAGCTGACAACGCCGCGTGGAAAAATCTGCGCTGATGAGAGAGTGAGAGAGAGAAAAAATACTGAGAGAGAGAACACACACACACACAAAGAGAGAGAGAGAGAGAGAATATTTAAGAAGATAAGTGAATCATCTGTTTATTTTAAGCATCCTTTCCCAGGTATTTGGGTGTCAGAGACAGAGAGATAGAAAGAGACTGATAAGAGAGGGTGGGAGAGACAGAAGGAGACAATGACAATGAGAGAAAATGACATGAAGAAAGAGAGGCAGAGAGAGAGAGAGAGAGAAAGAGAGAGAGAGAGATCGATCAGTCAGTTGATATAAGGTTAGCCAGAAAGAGTGGTGGGGGAGAGTGTGAGACATACTGATAGATAGATAGATAGATAGATAGATAGATAGATAGATAGATAGATAGATAGATAGATAGATAGATAGATAGA
>JBCNYH010000009.1:7272316-7293052 GCA_039654325.1 Tandanus tandanus
CTTTAAATTTCACCATCACTAGTATTAGAGTGTGTAGCTTTAAATTTCACCATCACTAGTATTAGAGTGTGTAGCTTTAAATTTCTACATTCTAACTAGCATTAGAGTGTGAGGCTTTAAATTTCAACTTAGTAACTAGCATTAGAGTGTGAGGCTTTAAATTTCGACTTCATAACTAGCATTAGAGTGTGAGGCTTTAAATTTCGACTTCATAACTAGCATTAGAGTGTGTAGCTTTAAATTTCAACTTCGTAACTAGTATTAGAGTGTGAGGCTTTAAATTTCACCTTCATCACTAGTATTAGAGTGTGTAGCTTTAAATTTCACCATCACTAGCATTAGATTGTGTAGCTTTAAATTTCAACTTCATAACTTTAAATTTCACCTTCATCACT
Organism: Tandanus tandanus; assembly: GCA_039654325.1. Classification (NCBI taxonomy): domain Eukaryota; kingdom Metazoa; phylum Chordata; class Actinopteri; order Siluriformes; family Plotosidae; genus Tandanus; species Tandanus tandanus. The sequence continues at coordinate 7,272,712 of JBCNYH010000009.1, forward strand.
AGCATTAGAGTGTGTACCTATAACTTGAAATTTTCAAACTAATAATACAGTGTATAGCTTTAAATTTCAACTTCCCGACTAACATTACAGCTTTTAAACTAGCACTACAGTGTTTGGCTTTAAATTTCAACCTTCTCACTAGCATAACAGTGTGAAGCTATAAATTTGTTGGACTTCCTAACCAGCATTATATACGATATTGTCCAAGAACACATTGGTGGCATCATTTAAAAACGCGTCGTTATGTAATTCAGCATGTTTCCTCCTTGGGGTCATCTTGAAATACTTGTATTTTAAGGCAGTGGAATAAAACTCTGATGTAAATATTGTTAATGAAAATTATATAATTGTTATGTTTTAAATGTTTGTAATTTTAAAATGTCTTTACCATCATTAATTAATTGGATTATTCAATACACTTTTCTCTGCTTCACAGTCTTGGTTTCTTTGACAAGATCCATCTGAAACACACAGATACAAAGTCTGTAGCTGAAACATGAAACACAAAGCTAGGTATGGACTGCTAAGCTAATCACTCACAACCTCCCCGTCCCTGATTGACTCCGACCTGCAAGCACCCCAAAACTTTCACCGTGAGCCCTCGAACCAGGAATCTAGAAAACTTCCATACAAGTCTTTAAAAACTGCATGATTCTGCAAACTGGAAAGAGGAAAAACAAACCGGAAACCAGGACAACACTATAACGCTGGAGTGGATTTGATTCCATTCGGGATGAAGACAAGGTTTCATTATAAGAAGTCTGTATTCGTTTCAAGATGACCTGTGTATAGATCAATCATTTCATCCTTTCATTCATTTTTATGATTTAATCCACCAGTCATACAGAACAACGGGGCCAAACCATTCTGCTTTCACTCCATCACAGGCTGTTGTAACGTAAACCATTTCTGATAATTTACATCCAAGGGAAATGAAGAAAAGTGTGAAACCAGGATAAGATCATCCACATGCTCCACATCAAGCTACACTTAATTCTCATAGCTGTCCCAAGTATCTGATTGAACAAGAACTACAAAGACTCCCAAGTACTCTGTACATTGGATTGGCTCATCATGCTCACTGACACTAAATCATGGGTGTGTCCTAAACACTGGAATGTTTTTTTAAATGGTAATTAAAACACAGGTGTCACCTTCAATGTCCCGACCATCAGTCACTGTGATCCGGCAGCTACCAACTAAGACATGTGGTGCCAACTGTGGCATCTTGTAAAAGTGCTGCTCAGGCTACATGAAATTTAATATGACCAATGGAAAATGCAACCAGCTCTCTTTCACATACATGAGCTAACAGATGCCTATGAATGGCTAGTCTCTCATTGATCGACAGAACAGAGAGAGAGAGAGAGAGACCATATTCAGTATCTTGCTATCTAGAGCATGGCCAGTTTTGCGTTCTTGACCCTTGACCTCTTATGGCTGTGGCATTGCTGTTGCGAGCTCGCTCTTCCTAAGTGAGAAGCAGGGTTAGTATATTTAAGAGAAATAAGACTAAAACTAAACATAAAACTAGCAGTGAAAAAAATATGAATGGAAATTAATAAAAATGATTTTTAAACAAAACAGAATTTCAGCTAAAATCAACTTTGTTTTCATTTCCGCTCGATTTGCACTGTGGATGCTATACTACTTTGAGCATTATATTGAGACACTAATGGACTAGTTCCAGAAGGGGGCAGTAATGTGCAGTAAAATAAAAACTAAAAGTAACACTAAAACTAAAAAAATACACTAAAACTATTTTTTCATTAATTCACTCATTTGCCAAACCCCTTAATCCTATTAAGGTCGTGGCGAGGCTAGTACCGATCTCAGCCAACTCTGGGCGAAGGTGGGATACACCCTGAACAGCTCACCAGACTATTGCAGGGCAATACACACGCACAACCATTCACACTCACAGTCATGCCTAGGAGTGATTTGGAACAGCCAGTTAGCCTAATGTGCATGGCTTTGAACTGTGGAAGGAAACCGGAGTACCCGAAGGATACCCACATAAGCATGGGGAGAACAAGCAAACTCCACACAAAAACACATGAGTCGGGGAATCAAACCCAGGACCTTCTTGCTGTGAGGCAAACGTGCTAACTACTACACCACCGTGCCACCCTCTAGTCAATTTCTGAAAAAAAAAATTTTTTTTTTTTTTTACGACTTATCTAGTACTAGAACAAACTAAAATTAAACTGAAATTTAAAAAATCTGTCGTAATTCTGTCGTGAAAGCTACTGACGAGAGGGGGCAGTCGTGGCCTAATGGTTGAAGTGGGTTTGGGAACGAAAGGTCAACTGCTCCAACTGCCCCAACTGCTCTCCAGGTGCCGAAATGTGTGGCAGCCTACTGCTCCGTGTGTGTGTGCTCACCGTATACGTGTGTGTGCGCTCACTTCGGGTGGATTAAATACAGAGGCAAATTTCCCTTGTGGGATTAATACAGTATAGCAAAATCAAAATAAAAAAGAAAGAAGGAGTAGGCCATTGGGTTGCCGTCAGCGTGTTTCTGCCCTGCGATGGCCTGGCGAGCTGTCCAGGGTGTACTCTGCCCTCGCCCAGAGTCAGCTGAGGTGGGTGCCAGCCTCCCTGCGACCCTAATTAGGATTAAGCGGTTCAGAAAATGAATGAATGATGAGATTTTTAAATAGCATGTAGCTGCTGATTTTTCTGTGAATGAAAAAAGAAAGAAAGCAAAGAAAATCATCCTGATTTCATCTTGCTGTGAGACGATACTAAGCGAGGCGTGTTCAGACTAAACGCAAGTTAAATTCACCTGGTTAAAAAGAAAAAAAAAGCTGCCCGCTCATTAGCATCAGAGCTGGTGAGTGAAGGGAATGCAACAGTCCAAAAATACCGTGTTCTCTTTTCTCCTGAAGCTTCTTTTTCTACACAACCACCACAAAAAAAACCAAAAAAACAAAAAAACAACTCTTGTTTGGGACACACCCAGTGTTAGCAATGCACTAATAATGTCCTGTTATATTTCTCCTGTATGCACAGCACATCAGGGAGGAAATGAAATCAGATAACAGAGGCTTGGAGAGGTTCAGTATACCTCAACACACACAAAATTATCAGCCACATCCACCAATAAACACTTTTTGTTTGCAATAAATTGAAGACGGGGGCGTCCTCGCCACAGTGGTGCTGTAAAGATTTCATACATGCACAAATTCAGCTTTTATAACCAGCCAACCAGCAGGAAAAATATATTAATACATTTACACCATTTCCAGCAGTAACTGTTTCAGATCCTTCAGTTTCAGCGCGCGCACACACACACACACACACACACATACACAGACAAACAGACACACACACTTTGGTAGATATTTTTAGGGGAAAAAAGCGTTTGTTTTGCTCTCTCTCTTTCTCTATCTTACTACTATCTCTTTCTCCGTCTCCTCTTTCTCCGTCTCCTCTTTCTCTCTTGCTCTCTTCATTTCTTGCTGTCTTTCTCCCTCTCTTTTTCTCTCGATATTTCACCCCCTTTCCTTCTCTCTCCCTCCTTTCCTCCCTCTGACCCCCTCCATCTCTGTCCCTATCTTCCTCCTTCCCTTCCTTTCTCTTTTCTCCCACTCCCTTTGCTTCTCTCTCTCGCTCTCTCTCTCTCTCCTCTCTCTTGACCTGACTCTTGATATCACTCTCCCTTTCCTTCTCTCCCTCCCTTCCCACTCTCTCTTACTATCTCTCTCCTCTCCCTCCCCTCTCTCTCTCTCTCCCTACTTCCCTTCCTTTCTCTCTCTCTTTCTGGGTTTTTGTTTTGGTTTGCAGTAGTTTGTTTTAACAGGTTTTAGTTTTGTGTCATCTGTTTTTTTTCTTCTACAGAATTAACTGCATGAGATGAGAGTGTACCTTCTTTCAGGATTGTTTTTACAGCGTGGTAACAGTAGCACGTATGATTCCTACAGTAACACTCTTTTGGCTTTATCAATAATACTACGGTCCATCCTTCCCTCTCGCATGTCCGTCACTTATAATCAGGAATGAGTTTTATATTAATAACATCACTTCCTTCATGCATGCTTGGTTCTCTCTCTCTCTCTCTGCTACAGTATAGACACAATTGGTTGAGTCCATCATTACAGACCATTTTCTGGAACCCGCACACATACCGTACGCATATATTGCTCTAAGATACAAACTATCGCTCCCTGAAGATCAAAATAAAAACATGTGTCATATTGTTTTATGATTTATGCTCCTCTTCATGAACTCCAACAGCTAAACAAACAAACCGGCACCAGCGTACAAACCCACTGACATCACAAAATAACTGGACTGCCCATCTGTCAGTCACATGTCATGAATTCTTCTTAGGCCCTCCCCCTCCTATACAATTCCAAGCATCAAAGTGCCTCCATTTCTTTTCTTCTTCTTCATTTTTTTTAATGTAACCTGGCATTAAATTCAGGGTCTGTATTTCATGTATAAGCTACAGAATTAATGTACAATATGTATCATGGCTTAGCAGGAAGCAGAAGACTGAAAAACATCACCTTTATAAATATATATTATCCAGACGTTTAAAAAGTAAAATCATACTCGTACGTGCTGTGTATATATATATATGGAAATATGTATAGAAGCTCCTCTTGGGAATACAGCAGTCTAGTTATTTTTTGACTTTTCACCCCAGATCACGTCAGTTGTCTTCCAAAAACAGTCCTTAAAACTCATAAAAGAATATTGTGGTGTTCTCGCTTGTCGTTCATACACGGTACATGACTGATTACAGATATCAGCGTTCGTATTTAAAGGGGAAAAGAGAGCGAGGCATCTGTGGGTCGAAGGTACAAACCTGTGAGTCTGTACGAGAAAATTATTATTATTATTATTATTTTTATTTTATTTTTTTTTTTAAGTCCGCTCGTCCTGGACTCTAAACTCAAGGGCCATGAACAGTATCCCAATGGTTATAAAATATTGGGTGTCTTTTTCCCCTCCATTCATCTTTATCTCTTATTTTTGAATGTGCTATTTGTAATCTTTGTGTTTTTAAACTATTACTGAGGGTGGAATGAAGCATTTTACAAAATGCAGTGGATCCTGGTGTACGATCCTGGCGGTTCAGTTTATCGTTCAAAACAATAACTCTTTCTCTTCTTTAGAGCGCTCGCTGAGGGTGGGGTTTGTAGTTTTCCAGGTTGTGACAAAAGGCATTTTATTTCAACCTTTAAGAAAACCGATAAAAAGATATTTAGCCACGCCCTGATACACGGAGAGGATGTTTTTTATATCCGACTCAATCATTTCACCTTTCGTTCCGGTTCAGCTCATTAACTGTAAATTAATCTTTATTAATCAGCAAAAGTGGATTTTATTTTAAATGATGTTGTAATGAGTATTTGTAGAAGTTCTTGTAGTTTTTAGACGATGTGAAGACGGGTTCCTGGAGGACGAGCAAAGTTCCAGAGAATCATGGAATTGTGAAAGAATGAAACTTAAACGGGCTTCATCCTAATCCTCAATCCTACTCCCATCCCTCATTTTCCCCATCTCTCCATCCGTCCCTCCCTCTATTCCAGATGTATATGATCCCTCCCAGTGCTTGTGATTAGTGTAGTGTAGTTACTGAACCAGCATTTAAAGGTTGTTCCCTTCAAAAGTGCCTTTTGTTCATCTTGTAAAACACAATTCTTTAAAAAGAAAAAGGACAAAAAAGTTTTCACCCCATCTTTCCTCATCCACCCCCTTTTTTTTCAATCTTTCGAAGCCGTATATAAATATATATATAGTAACACAGGAAATGGATGTGATTTAGTTCTTTTTATTGTGCAGTACTGAAAAAAATGTAAAGGCAAAAAAATATTTGTCGCTTCCCCTCTTTCCCCCTTCTGCTTTTGGGTTACTGGAGATGTTGTACAAGATGTCCGTCTTACCACATCATCATACATCCACCGTCCCTCTCACACCACACCCCACCCCACACCCCTCTCAAAAAAACAAGGCTTTTATATTTTATTTTTCCTCTTGAGTAAAATATCCTTGTCTGTATGCTTGTTCTTGTTACGCCATACCGATCTCTCTCCTGTTTTGCCGCTTCTCCGTTTCTACTGCTAGTGTAAGTGAAATGTGGCCAGATTCCGGGCTCTGTGGGGTCCGGGGTTAGGGGGAACTACATGGCCGCTAAGTTCCAACCCGCCATCCTTAATGATGGAGCAGCAATGCTAACGCTAATATTTTTCAATTGGCTTCCACAGGCTTTTTGCGGAAAACACAGGACTCAGCATTTTTTTTCTAATTTATTTGTTTGTACTACGATTTTATACTATATTTGAATTTTTTTATGCTTTTCTATCAGGGTACGGTCCAGAAAATTCTCTCGAAGAGAACCGTGGACCTTAAAATAAAGTTATAAAAACAACGTAAAAAGCACCTTTGTTTAATAGAAGAGCCAGCCTAATTTTAAGAAACTGTTGACTGATGACTAGCTGAAAGCACCTTATAAGGCAGAATGCACTTAACGCGAAATGCACTTAAATATCACACTACGGAGAATCTCCAATTAATACTATTATCTTTTACCCACCGCATTTCAGTCCATAGTAATGGAAGATTAATGCTAGTTTAGGAGGTGGATTTGATCGAACCGAAGTCAGTATTAATATTTCAGAAGATGAGAGATTACTTAGAGTGGCTTTTTTTATTAAAATATAGTAGGACGTGAAGCCTCTAATTAAATATTCCCACTCTGCCATAACATCAGTCGAAACTAATCACTTCCAACTGCCTTGTGTTTTTCACTTTGATATATTTTGGTTTTGTTTCGCTTCGTGACGCTTCCGTACTTTTTTGCGCTGCAGAATTTTGTGATACTTTTCTAGTCTTAGCGCCCCCTAGTGGATCGCTGTGTCCTCTGCTTTCAGAAAAAAAGCTGTTTCAGCGAGAGACCCCTCAGAGCCCACTGGCAAATGTGCATGTGTTAACTACAGATTCTTTTTCCATTATAAAGAATAAAAAAAAGTTTGTAAAGAGCAACTGGTTGAATAAATGATGTTCTTGACTGCATAAAAGTGTCTGAGTACTCTCTTTCTTTCTTTCTTTCTCTCTCTCTCTCTCTGTGTGCTTTATTTCCACGATGTTCCCAAAAAACATTTGTTTGAAGGAAACAAAGAATAATTAACAAAAGAAGTAGGAAGTAAATAATTAAGAATGAAGGAATAAATAAGTAAGAAGGAAGGAAAAAGGTGTAATGGAACAGAAAGGATGAAAGAAATAAGAGGAAGTAAATAATACAGACAGAATTAAAGAAATTGGAAGGAAGTAAATAATTAAGAAAGGGAAGAATTAAGGAAGGACAAAGGGGGTAAAATAAAAATAAGATTAAGGAGGGATAGAATTTTCAAGAAAAAAGGAAAGAAATAAAAAAGGAAAAAGTACATAGTAAATAATACAAAGAAAAATGAAGGAAGGAAAGGAGTAAGTAAATAATTCAGATGGAGGAAAGAATTAGGGAAGGAAGTAAGGAGAAAATAATTAAGAAGGAAGGAAAGGAGGAGTAAGTAGCAAAAATAAAATAAGGAAGAAGGAAGTACAAATGAATCATTGGACATGAACATTAAGCCAGATTGGCTGTTCCAGATTGCCCCTAGGGATGGATGTGAATGTGAGTGTGAATTTTTGTGAATGCTTTGGCCCTGCAATGGTCTAACGAGCAGTTCAGGATATACCCTGCCTTCTCCCAGTGTGAGCTGAGATAGGCTCCCAACTCCCCATGACCTTAATAGGATTAAGCACCCCGCCCCCCCATAAAAAACAAAATGAAAGTGATTCATCTTTAAAGAAAAGAAAGACGTTTTTAGCTCTGCAACGTCCTGTAATGGCGTTTATAAACCCAGAAATTAGCATGATGCTAATCTAACGGCTAAATTGATAGCTAGTATATTTAGCTACTACAGTAGATTTGTCACTCCAGTGAGAAACACTGACGGTCTTTAGAAAATAGTTATTATTATTATTATTATTATTATTATTTTTACAAATCAGCTCAGAAAAGCTAAAACGTATACACACACACACACACACACACACACACACACACAAACATTACAGATATGGTCCCTTGGTGTTTTGTGGCCTTTAAGCAAAAGTCATAAAAAAAAATATGGTGGTGGAAACATACTTGAAATCCAAATCGTGTCGCAAACACTTTATCAACGTAATGAATTCTGACGGCTCATTAATCAAAACTTATCCTTAAGGAGATCACTTACACTGTAAACCTTCCACTCCAACGTTCCAACCACACACTTGGATCTTACACATACTCAGTAATTTAGTGTGTCTGTAATGAGCTGACAAATTTACTGAAGAGGACGTGCTGGGGCGCTTTAGTGCTTTAACCTGAAGTTGCATTACCTCCGAGAATTCACACTACAGCTGAGTCTCTATCCATCAATCACTCAGGTAAAAAAAAAAAAAGGTGGCGAGGGTTGTGGAGGTGGTGGTGGGGGTACAGTACATGTACACAAATACATCCTCCTAAGCAAAAAAAAAAAAAAAGTCTTCCTATTTAGATTTTCATTTTTATTTCATCAATGCATCATTTATCCATATTGCTTATCAATAAGGGTCATGGAGGAAGCTGGAGCCAATCCCGGCTGACTTCAGGTGAGAGGCGGGGTTACACCATGAACAGTCCTCCAGTCTATCACAGGACCAACACAGATACACGCACAACTATTCACAGTCTCATTCATATCTATGGACAATTTAGAGAAGCCAGTTGCCCTAATGTGCAAGTCTTTGGACTCCTGGAGGAAACTGACATACCCAGAGAAAACGCATGCATGCACACAACATTGATAACACCTCTGCGCTATTTTATTCATTTATTTAAAAAAGAATTTTAAAGAAGAAAATTATGATTTTCATTCATTTACTCATTTGCCAAATTGCTTAATCCTACTAGGGTTGCAGGGAGGCTAGAGACTCAGACTCAGGGAGGCTCAGAGATCTCAGCAGACTGTGGGCAAAGGCAGGGTACACCCTGAACAGCTTACCATCGCAGGGCCAACACACAAACACACACCTAGGGGCAATTTGGAACAGCCAATTAGCCTAATGTGCATATCTTTGCACTGTAGGAGGAAACTGGTGTACCCAGAAGAAACCCATGCAAGCACGGGGAAAACATACAAACTCCACACAAAAACTCCCTCACTGAGCCCAGGACTTGAACCCAGGACCTTCTTGTTATGAGGCAGACGTGCTAACCACTACGCCACCGTGTCACTCTATGAATATTAAGGTTATATCTAAATCTAAACAATTAACCCCTGAGGGTGTATTAGTGGAGTGTGTTCTGACCTTGGTGAGACAGAAATGGACTCGTAGTGTACCCCTGTGTCTGGCAGTGTAATCACATGGACACAGGCGGGGTTTCATTTCCAGTGGTGTGTTTCCACAGCACTAAAATAAAATACTCGATGACCAGTCCTCTGCACGATTTACACTCCGGCTTTTTATTCCAGGAATTAAGAAGAACTCAGCAGGTGGTTCTGGACGTTTACTTGAGACTCGAGCTCCTCTCAATCATTCTGAACATACAGATCAAACAGGAGACACGTTTACACCACAAGTTCCTATTCTTTATTGCTCGATTTTTATTTCTACTCATCTTGGTTTTATCATTGCTTGTGTTATTTTTTTTACTATTTGATCTCTATGTGCTGCTTCTTATGACTTTACCTTAGCCTTTTTTTCCCCTTCTTGTTTAATTTGTTTTTCCAAGTTCCCTTCCATAACACAGGAGGATACCAATATGCTAATCCTCATGTTATTGTTTCTATAGCAATAGATCATTTAGTGAGACAAGAATAAATGATATCATGGATTTACGTGCTACCAAAGAGGAAAGCGGAGCTCGTCACAAGGTCTTGGTGAGTGTCATTTCGATTTAAAATTAATTATTGTGTTGATTTAAAAGTTGGCCCTGCGATGGTCTTGTCCATGACCCTAGTAGTGAGGATTAAGCAGTTCGGCAAATGAGTGAGTAAGTAATTTAAAATTTGAAGCCACGTCTTTCGGAAACACCAGTAGAAGCGCCAGAAAACTTGCGTTTATTTATTAAATATACTCTCTTCCACTGATAGAAGGATTCTGTGATCAACATTTTAAGCATGTTTTCTATCCTGGCCAAAAAAGTTCCATCCCTCTTTAAGGGACTTCATTTTGCCTTTATCCATTCATTCATTTATTTTCTAAGCAGCTTAATCCTAATTAGGGTCGCGGGGAGTCTGGCGCCCATCTCAGCTGACTCAGGACCTTCTTGCTGTGATGCAAACGTGCTAACCACTACGCCACCAGTTTATGGTTTTATTTGGATTCCACTCTCACCCACCAAACTACGTAAACCTACTAGGGTCGCGGGGAGGCTGGCGCCCATCTCAGCCAACACTGGGCAAAGCTGAACACCCTGAACAGCTCACCAGAAAATCACAGGGCAACACACACACCTGGGGCAATTTGGAACAGCCATTATGCCTAATGCGCGTGTCCTACGAGAGTGACAAGCAAGATTGTAAGCCGAAGAATGGAGCTAGCAGGCCACTGCTACCGACATCCTGAGCTGCCAACAAGCGAAGTAGTGCTGAGGACCCCCCACGCATGGGAGACAGAACTGAGGCTGCCGAGCTCAACGTCCTGATGCAGGACAATGACACAGCAAGCCCAGAGGAGCTAGCCAGGTGTATGATGGAGCAAACGGATTGGGAGAGCCAGCGGCATGTCCATCTGCAGACGACCTGAGAGAAAGATGTCTTAGGATTGTGGGAGGCAACCGGAGTACCCGGAGGAAACCCAAGCAAGCACGGGGAGAACGTGCAAACTTCATACAGAAATACCCGAGCCCAGGACCTTCTTGCTATGAGGTGGATGTGCGAACCACTACACCACTGTACCGCCCCTTGTTTTTTTTTAATAAACCTGTATTTCTTGTTGTGTAATCACAACGTTTACATCCTTGTTGAAGTTTTACCTGCTTCACCCCTCCCGTATTTACTGTTATACATGTTGAATGTTTCATCTTTACCTTTCCAGAAAATCAATGCTAAAGCTTGAAATATGACACAATTAGAAAAGACAAGTGAATCACTTTAATATTTATTTAATTGGTACAAAGCTTTTTATAATTACAAACGTTTTTGTAATTATGTTCAGTGAACATCGTTGTACCTTTTTATCAAGTAAATATTAGGAATTGCCCCTGAAATTCCTGTAAAAGTGCAAAGGGGGTGGGGCTACATGACTGACACTAAACACAATAAAGGTGTACTCACATGTAAGTGATATAGCCGCGAAATAGTGCAACTTTTTTCGGTTGTTTTCAGTTTCGGCTGGCCGAAAAAATGCGCGGTCTCATGGAAAAACCTTTGAATATAGATTATCACGCGACCCTGCACTGGCTTTGTGTCATGTATTGTATTAAACCTGCCTTTAAAATGTAAATAAAACAAATCCAAATGCTTTCTTTAATGACTTTTTGCTCTTTTTTTTCTCTGTATATTTTCATGTAACCTCCATTTGATTGTCTCGAGTCCAGTGGGTCCAGTTGAATTAGCTGAATTAGTATTTCAGCATGAGCTGCTCAGCTTTGGCTTATGGGACAGCCGCACTACTCGTTTGAAGCTGAAGTGCGGACGTGTGTGAGATAGTGGAGCGCGGAGCTGCGCATAAAAACCTGCACCTTCCCCTGCGATGCGTTCATTCCATGTCAGATCGGAGCAAAATTACCTGTTAGAAGTTTTTAATAATTAAATCCGGGGATTTATTATTTTAGCTATCTAACCCGCGCTGATGAGGGAAAATCCTGTATTATATCAGAGAAGAGATTATGTGGGAAATCCAAGTTGAACTAGTTATTCCACGAAAAGTAAATAAAGAAATACAGGAATAGATTACTGCATAGCCTATATATATTTCCCATATGTCCCCTCTCAAACATCCTAAAGAATCAGATCCTCGTGCAAATGGAACAGATCTGAGATGCACATTCCTCTGTTGTGAAAAGCAGCTTGAGCAGTAAGTACACCGACACCGGAACAACCATTTATATTTAGAAATAATATATTTTATAATACGTGTGTGAGATGGCAGGAGGCATGTTGCATGTAGGAAATATGCAGATCTTTTCTTTTTTTTTTTTATAAAACAAGTGCAAATAGAGGTGCAAAGGACCCCTGCCGGATTCGCGTGACGTGTTATAATTTCATGGGGGTTTTTTTGGTCAAAAGGGGCAGATTTGCGTGACGTGCAAAAATCAGTCACTTTAGCCGTTCAAAAACAAGCAAAAAGGACCGAACTGCTTCTGAAGCTGTTCGAGTCACTCTGAATTCACACCAAATTTTGAGAAGCCTCAAAAGTTTTTCCGAGACCGCGAAAACGGACCATTTACCTCAAATTCGGCCCACTATCTCTGAAAATATATTCAATTACCCCCGAACTAAACTTCTCTTGCATGTTCGGCCGTGATTGCTTACATGTGAGCTAGGCTTAAGCTAGAAACACATCCTTGTTCTGATTGGCCGTGTGGAAGTGATTCACATTCACATTTGGTTAAGTGTCTGAGTGGACAAATTTTTATTTATGCATATCAGCACATATCCTGAGTGCTAACATGCTAGTTTTTAGTGCTACAGTACCATTCTTTAACTCGTATTCAAGTTTCTGACATATAGTTCTACATGCAGTTCAGCAGACTACTCTACATATTGACGCATCCTACATTTCTTGGAAGCCATGACTCACAATTTCTGCTCCCAAATGACACACAATCAGGTTCGAGATTCGAGAATCCATGACACTGTGATTACCTAATCTGACAGTGATCAGTGTGAAAGAGGAAGCTGGTCAGTCTGATCCCAGCATCAGGGCATTCATTCACTCAAAGTGAAAAATAAGAAGCTAACATTTCTTAATTGCTCTGTGAATAATGAAGGCATTAGCGGTTAGAATACACAGTGTTTGTGGAGAAGTGTAAAGGGGTGGAACTTGCAGGCTAGGCAGCTTTTGGCATTTTAAAGCAGGCGTAACTGAGCAGGAGGTTTGAGGCCAGTGATGGATTTCTGTCTCCCACGTAGACAAACACTGCCCATCATCTGAGACACACAGAGAGGCAGAGAGAAAAACAAACAGCTGCTTTTAATAGAAAACAAATTGTAGCTTCTGTCTTATTTGGTACTAAAGACCATTGTAATGGCAACCACCACTGAGGGCCCCACTCTGGATGAAGTATACAGACACTCAAAATCTGAAACCAGAGTTTTAGACACTGCATGAAGTAGACATGCTGTATTTCTATCTGTCTGGTCATTTGCTTTAAGGTGAGGGTAGGGGTTAAAGGTAAAGGGTTAAACTTACCCGTAGCAGGTTATATCTTTCAACTCACCAAAGGTAATACGACATTTGTCAAATTAAAAGCTGTGACCTTGACCTTGAGGTGAGTGACCTGGTCACACCTCATGTTGTATGTGTAAGGCAAAATATGTATAAAAAAAACCAAACAAACAAAAAAAAAATGGAATGGACAAGCTTTTTTCTTTGAAGTGGGGTCAAAGTTCAAGGTCACAGTGAATTTCCCCTTCCCAAGATGTTTAAGTATACCTAGTTTTTTATATATGTGAGAGTAAGCCAACAGGAAATATGGCCCAAACAACCTTTTTTTAAGTGAGCTCAAAGCTCAAGGTCAAGGCGAGCTGTGTACTCTGCCCTCGCCCAGAGTCGGCTAAGATGGGCGCCAGCCTCCCCGCGACCCTAATTAGGATTCAGCGCTTCAGAAAATGAATGAATAAGTTCTTCTATTTTTAAATTTTCTACACGGCGACATGAAAAATGTCTCATATCAGAGATTCGTAAAGTTAGATGCAATGTTGTGTAAAAATAATCCCTGCCGGAGGTCAGATTTTCAACACGATGCCAATTAATGCGAGAATCGAAAGCAATCCAGAGAAGCACCAGTGGCAGAGGCCAATACTGCATATGATCTATTAATGATCTGCATCTTAACAAATTAACAAAACAGATGCACATGTAATCGCAAACAGATGCGAGACTCCTTCTATTGTCTTTGATTTCCGTCAGCAAATTAAGAAGAAACTTCCATGCCAACTGACCCCAACATGCCTGGGAGAAATCACGGAAACACCCACGTGGACGTTCAGCAGAGGTTCTGATTTATTTCAGAGTTCCAGAGGATATTTATAGATCCAGATTCACGGAGTGGGAAGTTAGGAAAAAGCACGACAGTGATAGGTTAGTTCGGGCCATGGTTGCGCAGACGTGGATGTTCTTGGTCGCTACACATGGGTCTTTGTTCTTATAAGCAAGGAAAATAAAGGGGGATGGATGATGTGCTAAATTTACCCTATCACTTACCAGGTTACTTGTTACTTCACCTCTTCTACATCACCGCTCTCCTGCACCGGTTCCTTCAGTTGTGAACAATAAACAATTAAAATAAAGAAAAGTTTCAGGTTCATGCATTTAATTTAATGTCACATTTAAAATACGAAGCCAAAATCAAAACAAATCTATTCTTTTTCGTTTTATGAAAATACAATACAATACATAGAAATTGGGGGCAGAAGGGCCTAATGGTTAGAAAAGCAGGTTTGAGACCTAAAGGTCACTGGTTTGATTCCCGAACCAGCAGGAAAAATGTGTGGCAGTGGGGGAGTGAGCTGCGCCTTCCCGTCCTCCACCTTCATGGCTTAAGTGCCCTTGAGCAAGACTCCTAACCCCCAACTGCTCTCCGGGCGCCGCAATGTGCGGCAGCTCACTGCTCCGAGTGTGTGTGTGTGCGCTCACTGTTTGTACATGTGTGCTCACTTTGGATGGGTTAAATACAGAAGCTAAATTTCTCTTGCAGGAATAAAAAAAAAGTATATAAAAAAAACTAAAGTGTCTGCATTTCAGCACAACAGAGAACAGTTTCCTAAATAAAATACTCAAAATAACTAAAATTATATATATTATATATACATATATATATATATATCTTTTTTTTAAATGCTGACTGTTCCACCAGTGAAGTGACGCAATAACTACATAGTGAAGGTTTTGCTTTTCAGCACGGCACGCTGTCCTCATGTCATACTGCTTAAACAGGATTACGGCATGTGATAACCTGTAAAGTTCCTGCAGTTCGCTTAATAATTTTTGCTCATTTCATCCATCACAAAGGTTCTATTTTACCTATAGTTTGTGTGTTAGTTTATTAGCAGGATTAAACAAAAAATTATGTGCAGATTTCAGATTAGATTTTGGAGCTGACCTGGATCATTTTTTTTAGATTCTTTTACATTGTGAGATAGGACGTGTAGAAGTGTCGTGGTACAGCAGGCCCAGCAAGGGTTCCGTGTATATTGTTAAAGTGCAATAAAAATAAAGTGCCCTTGTTATTTCACAGTTTGTTCAAATGAGACATCCATCTTAAAAACGAGTAGAAATCTATATAATACATATATAATATTATAATGTATTATATATAATACAATATTATAAAAGACATTTTAGAAATTGTAGAGTTTATATTAAATACAGATTAATTTTTTTAAAACAATGTTCACAGATATAAAGTCTTTTATTTTTTACCATTTCAGCATTTTCCTGACTCGCCTGCTCATCTTCTGAAACAAAAGTGAGTTGTTGGTTTTTTTACATGTTATGTACAACTCAAAGCTTCACTTTAAACTTACTGTAACACAAAATCAGAATACACATAACTTTATATTTCATATATCAAAAAAAATATTCCAGAAAATATAGAACAAAGAAAGTAGCTGTACCCTGGATGTCGTGTGTGTACGTAGTTTCGGGATTCGTCTCCTGCGTGGGGACCCCGTAGTCATCCTACAAGAAACAGGCTTGAGAGCTGCTTTTAAGAAATTCTGAGCCTTTCAATTATTTAGCAGTAAAAATTAATTAGCAATCTGATGTTAGGCCCTCTGGTCCCGTAGTGCATGCATGCATGCATGTGTGTGTGTGTTTAAGCTGCTCTAAAGCAAGTAATTCCCAAATCAGATGCCCATAAACTTCATAAACTTTTTAATTGTACAAATTAATACTGTGAACATTGTTCTACAGTAACTCTCTAGACGTGTGTCTTATCCTCACTTCTACACCCAGCGGTAGCATGAAGAGCAGAGTGATTTTGGAGGAAAGCACCAAGAGTAAGCTATATCTTGAGAGAATCCAAAGGAAAAAAAAAAATCCCACTTTCTCCCTTTAGGATTCGATCCCAAAGCCACGCCTCCAAACACATGAACGCACATTGCCGGACTACTGCTGGAGGACGAGTTTGAAAGGGAGAGAGAGAGTTGGGGAAAGAGAGTGTAGCACTTTTACCTCAGGTGTCATTCACATGTAATAAAACACTTAGCGTTACCATACTACATGTTAATGACGTACAAGGCTATTGTTAGCACTCACAGCTGTCGACTAGCTTGCTAGCTTTAGCAGTATGTCTGCGTAGCCTCGTGGAGGACTCCAGTCATGTACAATGACATCATGGAACATTTTATTTAGTTGTTTCTGTTTCAATGGTTTACACAGCGGCCACAAAAGATGTTTTCATGCACCAATACTACCAGGTTCATACTTTATAACACTAAGGTGTTGTTTTTTTTAAATAAAGCATGTTAGCTAGCAATATTAGCTAGATTAGGACTGCACAGGAGATGTTGAGTTTATGCTCCATTTCGATTTTGTTTCTGTTTATCATCTCACTATCAGTAACGCTATCGTCAAGAACGACACACTGGCCAAGAGCTGTTAGTTTTACACACCTAGTGATACCTTCTAGCGTCTTTTTCCCTTTAAGCTCTTTGAAGATACTGTAGCTCCTCCTCTTATTCATATTATCCCACAGTAGGGTTTTGTGCAGCCTGCTTTGTTTCCGTTGTTAATCGTGAAATACGTCTTTTCTTATCTGCTGTTTGTTAGAGTGAAAGCGTGCGTCATATTTACAATGTGTAAATCACATGACACTGGAGTGTGAGGAAATGAGCGTGTGATCAGACTGATGTCTGACACCAGAGTCACTTGAACTTCCTCGAATAGCTATAAATGAGGGTGTTGAGTTACCCCATTCACTGCTAAAGCTTCTCCTGCAAAACACACACACAAATGGCTAGTGGTTAGTTTATTGTTGTAGAGCTTTAATACTACTGTAAAGAACCGAAAACGTGCTTAGTTTGCATAACAAGTTTATACACCATGACACTTCTGCTTTCATTGGGTTAGAGATCTAGATTACCTGATGCTGAAGAATCTTCACTACCATTTTCATTCACTGAGCCAGACCTGAAAGAAAGAGAGAGTAAAAGCGAGAGAGGGAGAGAGAGACAAAGAGAGAGACAGAGACAGAGAGGGAGATAGACAGAGAAAGAGAGAGACAGAGAGAGGGAGAGACAGACAGACAGATAGAGAGAGTGACAGAGAGAAAGAGACAGAGAGAGAGAGAGAGAGAGAGGGAAGGAGACAGCAAGAGAGAGACAGACAGACAGAGAGAGAGAAAGACAGAGAGAGAGCAAGAGAGAGAGCAAGAGAGAGACAGATAGAGTGACAGAGAAAGAGAGAGCGAGAGAGAGAGAGGGAGAGACACACAGCGAGAGCGAGAAAGACAGAGACAGACAGAGATAGACAGAGAGAGAGAGGGAGAGATACAGAGACAGAGAGAGACACAGAGAGAGGGGGAGAGAGAGACAGAATAAATATGGAATGAGTATCGAAATCTGTGGAAAGAGACCATGAAAGTTTTGGTTTTATTGATTTTTTATGTTCCGGTGTAGTATATACTAAAATAATTATTCACCTGAGGTTTGTGAATATTACTGAATATTCTTCTGGGACAACAAAGGGGTATGTACTCTTCTGTGTTTTTGTTTTGTTGTTTTTTTGGCATAAAATATAGCTTGTGTGTCATGGTCTAGGATATCATCAAAGTGAAGTCCAACTGATAAAGAATCTCAACATTAAAGTTGGGGTTGGTAATCAAGAAAGTTAGCAAAATTTGAAAATAGTATCTCTTCAGGATTCTGGTTAAAACAACCCCACCACCCCACCCCACCCCACCCCCCTTGAAGCTCCTTCCAAAGCCACACACACAAGTCCATTTCAACCAATATAAGAGTTTGGGTATAAAGTTAAAATTTTACCAACCCCAGCTTTAAACCACTCTGGACTGCTTCTTGTGATCATACGTACTGCTGTTGGATGGGGACCTGATCCGTGGAACTGTTCCCTTCAAAGATGGGAATTGCTGCAGGTGCAGGAGGAGGAGGAGGAGGGATGGAAGGAATGGAAGAGGGAGCCACTGAAGACGGATTTGAAGGCAACACCTTCGGACACTTTATGGGAGGAAAGAAAAAGATTTTGAGAGGAAATTAAGAATTTATTATAAAAACAAACCACAAAGACACTCTTACCTCGTTCGCCATTATGTCTGACAACTTCTCGCCAATGATTCACGTGTCGTCCTGTTAGATTTTACCCTAGAAGGTTACCTTCTGATGAGGAACACACACACACACACACACACACACACACACAATTAATTACTTCTATGTGTTTACTCACCCAAATATTTCTTGAATAAGACCAGAATCTTTAACTTTCCCGTCATGCCTCTGACCTTCTTGCTGTGAGGCAGACGTGCTAACCACTACACCTACGCACCTCATGCCTTTATCACAATTAAAAAGAGGAACAAGCTGTTCCTGCGAATCGACTAGAAAAAATATTTTAGCCTAAAAAAATTAAAAGTAAGTTGTTGTTGTTATTATTATTATTATTATTATTGAAAAATATCAGCTAATTTATTACACTACAATGAATTTTTATTCCTGTACCATGTAATGGTTGTGTTAAGTGTTCCAATACTCTGGCATTAAGGCAGAAACAGATCACATGTCATCCTCCTAAACAATAAAAAACAACTGTGGGGAAAACCATTTGGTAAAAATAGCGATTCACCTCATTCTGCTCGGAGTACAGGATTAAAAATGTAATCATTCATACAAACATAATTCATCTTCCTATAAAGCATCAGAGAGATATTTAGATTTTAACTGTGTATATTATAGTGATATCCATTAACAAATTCAATTAAAAAAAAAATGTTTTGAGGTAAATGGGAGATAATTACCTGGAAAGTGGTACACTATTATGGAACAAGCAGTGTTAGATATGGGGTGAGAGGAGGAAAAAAAGGATTCTTCTTCTCCTCCTCATTCCCTTTTTTAATCATGAGTGTTCTTTTTATAAGTCTCTTGTCTACTACTTTGATCTTTTTATTAATTTTTTGCCTGTTGGAAAATAAACAATCTTATTTAACTTCCAAGAACTAAGAAAGACAACTGGGAAAGAAAATAATAATAATACTAATAATAATACTAATAATAAAAGTCTGGTGTAAGCAGGGCCCAGGACCCTCAAAACCTCTTTTGTTTTCTCTCTGACTGTTTGATCTTCCAGCTCTGCAGCGCTTTCTCACCTGTGTGTTGTGGTTTTCAGATGGATGGTTTTCTCTCCTCCTCGCTGTTTCCTCCCCTGTACCGCTCTTTTCTTTAGCGTGTGATATAAAAGCAGACATTAACTCACAGGAAAGCAGGTACCGAACATCCACCCAAACACATCCACCCTGAATCAAAACTGGTCCACTACTGCACCGCTCACGCGCAGTACACCGTGGCAGCTGCTGCTTCTTCTTCTTCTTCTTGTGTTAATTGGCGGATGGCAAACAGCGTTCAGGTGCATTACCGCCACCTACTGAAGCGGAGTGTGAACTGAACGGCTCCTATTCTCCCTATATTCTCCCCCCAATCCCCGTCTTCCTCAGAAAAATAAATAATGCCTTATAACCCACGTGCCCCGATTCTAACTGTAAAATTTCTCTCATCTCCATCTTTATTCCCTCTCTCTCCAGTTTCTCTTTTAAAACCGCCCTGTCCTCTCTATACCTTGGACAGAAGATAATGACATGCTCCCCATGCTCCATCCTCCCACAGTGCTCACACACCCAGTTCCATGTCTCCCATCACCTTAAGAGGACTATATAACCCTGTGTGCCCAAACCTCAACCTTGTATAATGTCCTCTTCTCTTCTATTCCTCTTAGTCTCTCTGTCCACCCCTACCTTCTTCTGAATCCGGTAATACTCTCTTCCTTTAGTTTCCTTTTGCCACTTCTCTATCACTCCCTTCCTAACTATACTTTTAACTTCACCTTAGCTAGAACTCATTTCCTTACTCACTTCTCCCCTTCTAGTAGCTTCCTTTGCGTATCTATCTGCCAGCTCGTTCCCCTCCACCCCTACATGTGCAGGA
>JBCNYH010000009.1:7293152-7311964 GCA_039654325.1 Tandanus tandanus
TCACAGAAGTGTGATTGACTTGGAGTTACATTGTGTTGTTTAAGTGTTCCCTTTATTTTTTTGAGCAGTGTATTTCTCCTTTTATCTGAACTACGTAATTATGCAGAATCAAACTGCACACTGACATCCATTTCATGGGGACTTTAAGGATGCAACAAGCAAGACAACAGTTACTCATGATGTCACAATGGGAAACACTGGTGGTTGGTTGCTATCAAATCACAAAAGAAGCACTAGAGTAGTTATAAAGATAGCAGGAAAGGTAATTACTATAAGGTCACAATAAGAAAGCACTGGCAGTTATTTATTTATTCTCGTAGACATGTACTATAGATATTAGATGCTGCATTCACTTTGTTGCCCTGTAGACACGATACATCAGAACATCCTCCATCTTGGTATTGGCAAGTTTGCCCTGTCAACCAGTACAGCAATCCATGGAAACTTTTTTTTTTAATAAAAGAAGCATCAAAATTTATGTATAACAAATTTTCATTAACGGGTGACACAGTGGCGTAGTGGTTAGCACATCCGACAGCAAAAAGGTCCTGGATTTGATTCCCGGGCTCGTTGAGGGTGTTTCTGTGTGGAGTTTGCATGCTTTCCCTGTGCTTGTGTGGGTTTCCTCTGTGTGGTCCGGTTTCCTCCCAGAGTCCAGAGACATGCACATTAGGTCAATTGGCTGTTCCAAATTGCCCCTAGGTGTGAATGTGAGTGTGCTTGTGAATGTGTGTTAGCCCTGCAATGAACTGGCAAGATGTCCAAGGTGTAGCCTCACCCAGTGTTGGCTGAGATAGGCTCCAGCCTCCCAGTGACACTATTAAGATTAAGCGATTCGGCAAATGAGTAAATGAATGAATGAAGGAATGAATGAATGAATAAATGAATGAATGAAGGAATGAATGAAGGAATGAATGAATGAATGAATGAATGAAGGAATGAATGAATAAATGAAGGAATGAAGGAATGAAGGAATGAATGAATAAATGAAGGAATGAATGAATGAATAAATGAAGGAATGAATGAATAAATGAATGAATGAACGAAGGAATGAATGAATGAATAAATGAATGAATGAATGAAGGAATGAATGAATGAATGAATAAATGAATGAATGAATAAATGAATGAATGAAGGAATGAAGGAATGAATGAATGAATGAATAAATGAATGAATGAATGAAGGAATGAATGAATGAATAAATGAATGAATGAAGGAAGGAATGAATGAATGAATAAATGAATGAATGAATAAATGAATGAATGAATGAATAAATGAATGGATGAATGAATGAAGGAATGAATGAATGAATAAATGAATGAATGAAGGAATGAATGAAGGAATGAATGAATGAATGAATGAATGAAGGAATGCATGAATGAATAAATGAATGAATAAAGGAATGAATGAATGAATAAATGAATGAATGCATGAATGAATAAATGAATGAATGAAGGAAGGAATGAATGAATGAATAAATGAATGAATGCATGAATGAATAAATGAATGAATGAATGAATGAATGAATGCATGAATGAATAAATGAATGAATGAATGAATGAATGAATGAATGTGCAGGCCAGTGATTGACTGCTCAGTCCTACAGTCTTAAAGGAAAAAGATTTCATTACGTTTTATATTTATTATCATTAGTTCCTTCTTACTTCAGGAAGTTAAAAAAAATAAATTCAGGTATACTCAAGTTTATAAAGTAGATAATTAAGGCATATGTAAAATAAAATGCATTTTACATACGCGCCCTTTTATTATTTAAATATATCGATAGACTTTAGACAGCCTTTCTGGAGGTGTGTGAAGACTGACTCCATTTCCCATAATTCACCTGCATTTCCACTTCCGGTCGAGCAGTTTGTAAACACAGTGAAAGGAGAGATGGAGTCGACAAGAGGTCTTACCTAAAAATATTCCTCCGATATAGATTTACACACACACACACACACACACACACACACACACGGAGAGAGAGAGTGTGAGGAGCCCTGCAGGGATAGCTGGATACACTGGAAACTGTTTCTTTATTTCCTTTCAGGTAACATCTCACAGTAATCCTCAGAAGATATCTGCTGCTGGTTGTGTTGTGAGGAGTGGAGAGAGAGAGAGGGAGGGAGAGGAAGAGAGAGAGGGAGAGAGAGAGAGGGGTTTATTTATCTGTGGGTTTGTGCTGTGCTGATCGGCTCGATGGGGAACTGTCTCTTCTCCCGGAGTGCTGATGATCTTTCTCCTCTCAACGAGTCTGAGGGGGCGAGTCTTCCTGGAGAACCTCCTCCTCCCTACCAGGTGCACACACACACACACCCACACACCTCCACCTCCCTATCAGGTACACACACAAACATACACACTCCTCCCTATCAGGTTCACACACAAACATACACACTCCTCCCTATCAGGTACACACACACACACCTCCTCCCTGTCAGGCACACACACACACACACACACCTCCACCTTCCTATCAGTTACACACACACAAACATACACACTCCTCCCTATCAGGTACACACACACGCCTCTACCTCCTTATCAGGCACACACACACACACACACCTCCTCCTCCCGATCAGGCACACACACACCTCCCTATGAGGTACACACACCTCCACCTTCCTATCAGGTACACCCCCAACACCTCTCTCCACACACTCCACTCATAGTCTTTCCAAAAAGTCTTCACCTCCCTTTTAGGTAAATACTCTCACACACTCTCTCACCTCACTCACACACCTTACACATATGTTTCTCAGTCACATACACACACACACTCCTCACCTACATTCCTCACACGTACACTTCTCACTCACACACACTCCTCTCACTCATCTCCCCATAGCCTCCACCTCCCTGTCAGGTGGCAAAACACACATGCACTCCCTACACACTCTTGAATTACTCACTCAACTCTCACACACACACAGACTTCACAGACTCTCCTTACTGGATGTACTCCTGACATACACACCACTTTACACACAGTCCAGTTTTACACACATTCATATCTCACTCTCTCACACAGGGTTCTTGTATCTCTCACTTGTAACTCTGTTTTGAAGCAGAATGCATTTTTGTCGGTGGTAAGAGGCGGGGCTTAAAGTCTGAAGGTGGAGTTATACAAGTTAATCAGATTATAATATAGTTCACAGATTAGTTTGGGATTATTTGTATATACTGTACAAAATGCTTTCTATTAATACGTGAGATTGTAAAGATAAAGTGTGTAACATTTAGTGGCAATAAATGGGGAGGTTCCAAATTGCAACCAACTGAAATGTCATTCCTGATCCCTCCCCTTCGAAGCCTGTGTGGTTCTGGGCTACTCTTGAAATATGACAGTGCAAGATGGCAGCATCCATGAGAGGGGCACCGTGCAGATGTAAACAGTTTATTAATGATATTTAATTTCTGCTAACAGGTCCTCTGAAATGTTCCCCACTGTACCGTTAAACTTCTTTGGGAATTACATATGCGTTGTGAATAACGAGGTCACATCTAGAGACTCTCGTATAATTAGAGAGGAAGGTTCCACACGGCTCTGCTTGGTATTTTCAGAGGCTTAGACACTGTGCGAGACCTTTAATCCTGGCAGGCTAATGTTTCCGTAGCCTCCATTACCAGGCAACCGGATCAGCTATGGAAGTTTGGAAAGGTGGAGCGCTGTCCAAATACCAATCAGTTTGTTGGTCATGTAACCAGAGAACCTTTTTTTATCTGTTCTTCCAGATCCAGGCTTCTTCGCACAACTGACACAGTTGTTTTTTTGTAACAAATATGTTGTTGTTTTTGTGTTAGGCTCACTCGTGCAATTTAGAACTTCAACCTGTACAATAATTAAATATCACTGTGTATGACGTATAGGCACGTGAGCAGGTGCCCGTGTACCACCCCACGCCCTGTGAGGCCCGCCTGGCCACCCAGCTGACAGAGGAAGAGCAGATACAGATTGCTAAGCGCATCGGCCTCATCCAGCACCTACCACATGGCATCTTCAGCCTGGTACCTGAACCCACGGACAAGAAGATCAGAGAGTCCGTACCACCACAGTAACAACAGAAACACCTACCACCTTAATCACCACCACAATCACATCTACCGAAAACGATGTCACCACCACAATCACAGCTACCACCACCTACAACACAACCACAAATCCGACCAACACAATCTCCACAGCCACAATCATCACCACAATCACAGTAACCACAGCACCCACCACCCTAATCACCAGCACAATCTTTGCAACCACCATCACCAACACAACCACAACTACCACCACCTACAACACAGCCACAACTCCCAGCAACACAATCTCCGCAACCACCACAATCACAGTAACCACAGCACCCACCATTGTGCTCCTTTAACAGAAGTGTAATGTGTGTGTGTGTGTGTGTGTGTGTGTGTGTGTTTCTGTTTCTTCTCCCAGGTGTGTGATCTGTATGCTAAGCTTTGAGTTCGGAGACCCAATCCGGTTTTTGCCGTGCATGCACATCTACCATGTGGACTGTATCGACACATGGCTCATGCGCTCCTTCACCTGCCCCTCCTGCATGGAGCCAGTAGACGCCGCGCTTCTCTCCTCCTATGAGACCAACTGAGCTGCACTCACTGCCACCAAGACACGCCAGCACGAGGAACACACCAGTCGAGTCAACCGGGGGGTCATGGAGGGGATTGGGAGGGAGGGAGGGGTATGTATGGGTGACTGTGTGTGAGAGAGTGAACAGTGTTTGTGAGAGAAGATCTAAACTCTGACGTGACTGGCTGAAAGATGAAGGAACACAGTTGTGAATGATCATTTATTGGCTGAACCATTTCATTTAAATGTGGTTGGTGGAAAGTGATCACATGTTTAGCCAGATTTCTTTCCAAACGTGCAATAGATGCGAGGAGGAGATGCGTGTGTGTTTGCTCGTGCCTCTCCTTGTTTAGATTGACGACCTCGGGTCACAGTTTGTAGCTGTGAATATCTGAGCACTCTAATTAGAGAGAGATAAAAAAAAATAGCGAGTGTGCCATGCCTGACATGCCATATCTGTATTGCACTCCTCACTTACGTCTGCCTTCTTTCTTTTTTCATTTTTTTTGAGCAACACAATGCACAGATTAAGATTTTTCTTAATCCGCTCTAAAGCACCTTGTTAAACTCGACGAGTCGAAACAGGAGTACACTAATTTTGTAGGGACTTGTGTGAAATGTGTAGTAAAAATGCTGAAAATGTCTTTTAAAAATGAAAGGTGCCATTTGTAATTCATATAAACACCTGAGATTGATAATAAATATATAATTTCATATATGTATACGAGGAAAACACTAATATTATACCATAGAGTCTTACTGGCTCATCTTTATTTATTCCAGGCTTCTGTTTACAGTTTTCTGGCCCTGAAATTGGCTCCGCCCCATCACAAAAAGAACTGCACAGCCATTTTTTTTTTAAATGTTTAAGACTAGGATTTCAGCACCGGGGTTGGATTGGATGAGGGAAAGGAAAAGCATGGTAATGCTTGTATTATAGTTGCAGTTTATGTTACATGCACAAGAGGGCGCAGAATTTTTCAAACCGCATCTTCAAAATACATAAATATCTACTTGTTCAGTCATGTTTGTTGCCAGAATGGGCAAGATCCCTCTTTTAATAAGTTTTTATCCTGGATTAGTATTTATATTTCATGTTTCTGGTTTTTTTCCCATCCTGAATATCAATTAAGGTCGAGAACGTGTGTTTCCGCTGCGTCCTTGCTGTGGATTGTTCTAGATGTTGTAAATGATGTTTGTTTTGTCGTGGAACTTGGTTCCTGTGCTGCTGATTTTTTGACTCCTAGGTTGCAAGATGTTCATCACTACTCAGAAACTGCATATTAACTGTTTTCTGCCTTACATATGCAGCCTACTGTACGTGGAGCTCTTTATCCACTTTGCTGTGAATCTGGTCATCCTTGCACACCTTCCAGACTCACTCGGCCGGCCAGAAGCCGAGGTTGAGACAGCCAAATCGTTAAGGAGATTCGCTTTGCTTTTGTAATTTTTTACAAAGACTGAAGAAAATTCACGTGCCATACATGAAGTGCTTTTCAGTTTTGATACAGCTTGACGTGACGTCTTTTTAATCCGTCAGCAAAACATAAAAAACAAAAAGAAAAAGAATCCCTTTTCTGCTCTGCGTCACCCTGTGAGAGAAGGAAAAATAAACAAAGATTTTGTGTGGTTTTTATTTTCCAACCCAGGCTCTGAGGCTGAGTCACGGCTGTTACACATGCACATGCTATCGATTTTGTGTTCACTTAAGAAATCAACAAGCGTAGCGTATCCTCTTGAAACCCAACTGTCTACATATAAGTACATCATGTTTTCTCCCGGCTACATTGTGTGTATGTCCTGCTCGGTTCTCACACAAGGGCCACAGTAGTACTCTTTTGCCAAACTTCTTCCTATTTGAGGGGCAATGGCGGCTTACTGATCTGAAGGTCAGGGGTTGAAGCCCCACTATCACCAAGTTGTCACTGCTGTTCCCCCAGTGCAGCTAACTGGGTTATCAAGGGACAGTCATTGCTGTCATTCGTAAAGAGTAGGCCATTGGGTTGCCGTCAGTGTGTTTCTGCTTTAAGAAGTGTTGGATTCAAAATTGTTCTCGTCCTGAATATAAATGAAAAATTGTTGGCTGGAAGTAAAGCAATCATTTCTCACTCTTCTTGTTTGGAGATGTTGATTAAGTTTAAACTTTATTAGGTGGTAAGGAAGAGAAGTGGTCCAAAGAAATGAAGTCACACAACATTAGGGTTTGGGTCCATCGACCAATAAAATCATTCTCTTTCTAAAAATGTAACTTTCACTTAAAATCTAGTTGATATTGAACATGTATTATGGACGAGAATTGTTCTGTTTCTAAACTGGAATTTTTACAAAAACGCTTCTTGCTCTGAAGGTCCCTTTAAACGCCATGGGCTCACACACTTTATCTACCTGTGATAACCAGGTCATTTTATACGTTATCACAGGAAAGTAAAGCAGACTGCTGTATAACACCATTTTCATCTTTCATCTCAGATTGTTTGGTTGTTATCATTTCATTGTTCATGATCTTAAATGGTCCCATCATCAACAGTCATGGTTAAGCAAATAGTTTGGTCCCCCCTAGGGATGTTGAATGGTTTTTTTTGTTTGTTTGTTAGTTTTTCCTATTCTGTCTGTGAGTTTGTGTCACAATCTCAGGTATTTTATAGTCTGGGAAATCATTTTATTTCAAGATGTTTGCATTACATTTTTTTATTTGTAATTTATTTTTATTTTTTTTTTTTTTTTGAGGTCAAAGATTGTTGTTTTTGTGTGGTTTTACTTTATTTTTTTATGGTATTTCGGCATATTTTAGTTTTAGATTTTTGTGACACTATCTTGGGCGAAATGTTTTGATTTGGAGAAAGATCTGATTCTTGTGGTCTTAGGAGAAGAATGTTCTGGAAACCTTCGCTTACTGTTATATTTGAAAAACAATTGGTGACTTTTAAGAACTCTTACTGTTGTCGATTCTTTAGAAAAACTATTTTGTTCTGGATGGCACGGTGGCATAGTTCTTAGCAAGAAGGTCCTGGGTTTGAGTCCTGGGCTCGACGAGGATGTTTCTGTGTGGAGTTTGCATGGTTTTCCTCCTAGTACTCCGGTTTCCTCCTACAGTCCAAAGACATGCACATTAGGCTAACTGGCTGTTCCCAATTGCCCCTAGGTGTGGATGTGAGTGTGAATGGTTGTGTGTGTTTTGAACCTGCGATGGACAGGTAAAGCTGTTTAGGGTGTACCCCGCCTTCGCCCAGTGTTGGCTGAGATAAGCGCCAGCCTCTCTGCTTAATAGAATTAAGCGGTTTGGAAACTGAGTGAGTGAGTGATGGTCGTTTCTGTTAAACGGTACTTGGTTTCAAGATCTCAGATGGTTGTTGGTATCCAGAGGAACACATTTTCATTCAATGATTGTTATTTCAGGATATTTTGCACTGTCTCTGGGAATGTTTGGTTCTTTTTAAGATCTCAGATTTTTTTTGTTGTTGTAATCTTTTAAAAAACAAAGATTGGTGTTCTCTTTAAACCAACCTTCGTTATCACTCTGTAATGGCATGAAATAACTCCTGTCCTTGTTATCAGAGGACAAGTGAGCAACTGAAAGATGTGAATCATTTTAGGGCTTGTTTTCACAAAGAATTGCAACAGAATCAATCTCATATCGAAATAAAGCCAGATCTAGAAAGTTTAAGAGCCTGAATGCAGCTGTGGAGGACAGCTGTGGCCTAATGGTTAGAGAAGCGGCTTTGGGACCGAAAGGTCACTGGTTCGATTCCTAAACGGGCAGGAGAAACGTGTGGTGTCGAGAGGAGTGAGTAGCACTCACATCTCCAGCTCCACGACTAAAGAGCCCTTGAGCAAGGCACCAAACCTCCAACTGCTCTTCAGGCAACGCAATTCGACTCCCCACTGCTCTGTGTGTGTGTGTCTGTGTGTGCGTGCTCATTGATTACGTGCATGGGGTTACATCCAGAGCCAACTTTCCCTTGCGGGTTTAATATTGTATATCAATAACCAAATAACAAGAAGAAGGTTTATGAAGGTTTTCGCCTACAGATGTGATCGGAGATGACTTCCTGTGGCAACTGAGGTCCATGAACGTGTGTGTAAGGGGAAATGGATTCTCGCTGGCTGGTGTTGAATTGTAGCTTAAAACACACACATACATATACATGTGTACTTGTGTATATAGTAGTAGTAGGCATCCCTAGTCCCATAGGACTATTGGATCAGCGCTCTAGGTTTGCTGCTGTGGTGCCGGAGCATCGCCTCATGTAATATAAAGTTCTCTGTGGGAGGGGATCAGCCCCATGTTCCCCACTCCCTATGTTCCCCAGACCTAAGGTTCCCCAGACCCTATGTTCCCCGGTCCTTATTAAATTAATGGCTCTTCAAAGTAACAATTTATGGAATATTCATGATTTCATATTTTCAATGTTAACAGGGTTAGTGGTTGGGGAACATAGGTACTGGTGAGCATGGGTACTGGGGAACGTAGGTACTGGTGAGCATGGGTACTGGGGAACACAGGCATGGACCCTGTGGGAGTGGCAGTCCTGAGGCCAGTCAGTCTTGTCTCTTAAAGTGCAACAATGTCCACCTGGAGCCTGCACAGTTTGTTGTTAATGATGGCTTCTTTATGGGCGTCACCCACTTCCTGAAGGCCCTCTGAGAGACCTGGTGTCATTATACGTCCGTCCCCCCACCCCGACATGTATTCTACGTTTAATTGAAAATCGTCTGAAGTTGATTGTTTAAAATGTAGCTTTAGGACACTTATATCTTTTTTCCAATGCAAATTGACAAAATAGATTTAATGAACTTGTGTGAAGTACAATCTTTTTTTTTTTTTTTTTTTTGGAAAACAGTATATGACATGGTTTGATGCCAAGTTTGCTTCAGTAAAGTTGATGTGCTGAATCTGGGCTGCTTCAAAAGGATTTTAAATTGTGTGTGTGTGTGTGTGTGTGTGTGTGTGTGGATTTTGTACATGTGATCTGATGGAACAGCTTTTAAGGAATATGTAAACATGACGATGAAGAAGATAAATTAGTATACAATAAAATAAAAAAAATAAATTTAAATTCTTTCAGAAACCTCTTCTGCCTATTTTTTTTCCTGGCTTTGTGTTGTTAGGTTTTTTTTTCTGAAATATAGTCAACATTTTCTGGAATATTCTCGTTCACTTGGGTCTCAGACCATTTGGTCCGGTCTAAAAGGGTTGAATCATCGATTAAATCCCGAATTGTTTCCCTAGTGAATATAACTACACTGTTTAGGCTGTAAAACACATTACTATTACGAGCTAGGTAGTGCACTTGAATAGGGAGTAGGACGCCTTTTTGGATTCAGCCATCAACTATCTGTCGCCTATCAATGACGTAATGTACAGGTCACCGCTGACCGTGAATTCCTGTGGCAACTGAGGGTCTATAAGCCGCCATGTTGGATCTAATATTCTGTTTGGTCACTGTTTTGTTTAGGGGCATAGATTGAGCCAAAATGGCGTCGTTTGCCGCGAAGGCTTAACCTATGCGGTTTCCTTTTTAAAGAAGGTGGTATATTCCTGACTGTATCGTTTACAAGATGGCAGCTTCGTTGGAAGACGAATTTGAAGATGCACCCGATGTAGAACCCCTAGAGCCGACATTAAAAAATATAATAGAGCAGAAATCTCTGAAGTGGATTTTTGTGGGGGGGAAAGGTGGCGTTGGAAAAACGACATG
Source organism: Tandanus tandanus (assembly GCA_039654325.1). Classification (NCBI taxonomy): domain Eukaryota; kingdom Metazoa; phylum Chordata; class Actinopteri; order Siluriformes; family Plotosidae; genus Tandanus; species Tandanus tandanus. Next base: position 7,303,446 of record JBCNYH010000009.1, read on the forward strand.
CAGGTAATTTTATCATACATGTGAGGATTGGAAGATGAGCTAGCCGGCTAAAGTTAGCAACCGTTTTACTGTCTAGATTGCTAACTTTAGCCGGCAAGCTTCACTTGTAGCTAACATAGCTATACATTGTAAACAGGCTGAACAATCAGAGAGGAAGGTGAAATTAGCATAATTTCTGAAGGAATATTAATGTACAGTAAATTAAATGACATTAAAAAAAATCTTCAGTGGCTAAACAGTTAGCTGTCCGATATTTATTTATTATTACGCTGCTGTTATTACTCGGATTATTATTTTTATTATTATGGGTTCCAGGATGATACTTGTTTTTATTCGCATTATTACTAGGGGTCCATAAAATTATTATAATATAATCATATAACGCTATTCCACCATTTTCCCCCCTTTTTTGGTTAAAAGCCAACTCTGTGTCGACTTCTTATGATGTCACATCATCTCATCTCTCCTTTTCATCATCACTTCTCTTCATCTTCATCACTCCTCTTCCAAACCAAACCCCTCTTTGTGACATCTTCACAGATTTCAACCACCTCTGTGACATCATCTCCTCGTCATCATCATCATCATCACTCCTCTTCCTCTTCTTTATCACCACTTGTATTCTTCATTAGTATTTTTGCCTGGACCCCAGGGATTGCTGTTATTATCAGAGACATTAGCAGAGTTTGTAGAGCACCTTTAACTACCTGGCTTGTTTAAAGACATATACAGGATTTAGCTGTTTAATTAAGTTAATGTCAGAGTAATTCAAGTTCCTGTTTGAGTTTTGGTAATAAACACTTCAGGTGCCTCTCCTGAGCTTGATTGAACAGCCCTGGGTTGTATTATGGTATTAATTATTAGTATCAGTGGTAGATTTGTTTAGTATACATCTACAGAAGCCCTTTTACATGCCCTCATACTCGTGATCTCAAGTTATTTATTTAGTTATTTATTTTTTAAATATTTTTTGGGGAGGGTAGAGGTGTAACAAATAGGGTTTTCCCGTGATAAGTTTATCTTTCTGCGATGAGTTGTTTATAGCAAGGTATAAAGTTATTTCAGCCTGTTTCAGGACTTGATTAAAGAGAAATGGGATGTGGTGAACTGTACACCTGCTCCTCTGATATGATGTTGCCTATTTTTCTAATCTGCACTATGTTTTATCTCTAGATCTCATATTAATTATATCATTGTCACAGGAAAACAAATTGTTTGTTTTCTCAAGAGCATAAGAAAATGATTCCGTTATTCCATGAAAACAACTTAAATAACTCAAGATCTCATCACTCGTTGTGTGGAGAAAACAAATTTGGTTACCCGAGGAAATGATATCCCATTATCTTGAGAAAACGGAGGGGAATAATGTATGAATGCATGCATGTTATTTAGGGCTTCTGTGTGCAATCCGTGGAAAAAAAGTACAACTTGATTGGTTCGCCATTTAGGGATGATACTCATTATTATTCATTCTAAATAATTTCTCTTTTGAATGTGTTCTCAATGCTGGGAATCAGAGGCACTAACCTTCTATTTAAGATTCAGAAATAGGCACGGTGGCGCAGTGGTTAGGGTGCTGGGCTCATGATCAGGAGGTCATGGGTTCGATTCCCCCGTTAGACCCCCACTGTGCTAAGACCCCTGGGCAAGGTCTTAACCACGAGTGTGCCTCTGTCCACCCAGCAGTATAAATGGTACCAGTAAAAAATACTGGGAAGGTAACCTGTGATGAACTAGCGTCCCATCCAGGAGGAGTTGAACTCCTAGTCGCTTCACGCTACAGAAACTGGGAATAAGCACCGGCTCTGATGAGCCACTAGGCTCGGGTGTAAAAGCCCACAGATTTACCTACTTTTAAAAGTGAGTTAGGGACCTTATTATTTTACATCCAATTCCTGGAATCACTAAAGTCAAATTCAGGTATGTTTTTTTTGTGTCTATTTATAATTCCCACAACAATAAGCTTTTATTGCCCAAAAAAATTGCTCTTTTTTGGCAAATAAAGTGTAACATGTTTGAAATTGGGTCTGCCCCATGGCCTCCTCCCAGTTGGACATGCTCGGGAAAACTCTAAAGGGAAGCATCCGGGAGGCATTCCAATCAAAATGGCAAACACCAGCCAGGGTCACTGATTCTGAAATCCTAAAAATGTAACAAAATGTTATCCCAAAAGATAAACCTATGCAATGTGTACTTGGTGTTTTTCATGGTACAAAAAAAAACACGTTTTATTTCTTTTTTTGAATGAGTTTAAAAAAGATGCAGTAATCACACCAGTCTACTGTCACGCTTTAAAAATAAACCATAAATATTTGATTTTAATTTGGTTTTCTTATGTTCCCATGTATTATATACTACCACACTTACTCACCTCTGGTTCAGTGGATATCCACCTCGCCTTCACGGAATCATTTATTTATTGTCTTTCTGTCCTCGGCTTGTTTTGCAGCTGCAGTTTGGCCGTGCAGCTATCCACAGTGAGGGAGAGCGTCCTCATCATCTCCACCGACCCGGCACACAACATCTCAGACGCCTTCGACCAGAAGTTCTCCAAAGTTCCCACCAAAGTGAAGGGCTATGATAACCTCTTCGCCATGGTGAGCTCTCTCCCTGCACTCTTCACTAACTCATCATATTTATCCTGTTAAAACCAGTTCAGTAATCCTGAAAAGGATGATGAGGATTACAATCTAACTTTTTGAAGCTGAAGATGTTTCTTCCAACTGGGGCATTAAATGGTGTATAATTAAATACAGCATTAATTCTACACTAATTACAAGGGTGCCCTGCGATGGCCTGTCGAGCTGTCCAGGGTGTACTCCGCCCTCGCCCAGAGTCGGCTGAGATGGGCGCCAGCCTCCCCGCGACCCTAATTAAGATTAAGTGGTTCAGAAAATGAAGGAATGAATAATACAAGTTCGAGGCTTTCCCTCTGTCTTTCTCTGTATGTCTGTCTGACTGTCTGTCTCTCTCATCCCACTCCCTGTGTCTCTCAATTTCTCATACTGCTCTATCTGTCTCTCTCTTTCTCTCTCTCTCTCTCTCTCTTTCTCTCTCTTTCTGTCTGTCTCATTCTCACTCTCTCTCATACTGCTCTGTCTTTTTCTCACTCTCTCTGTCTGTCTGTCTTTCTTTTTCTCTTTCATCCCGCTCTCTGTCTGAGTGTCTTTCCCACTGTTTCACTATCTGTCTGTTCATGTCTGTCTGTCTCTCTCGTCCTGCTCTCTGTGTGTCTCTTTCTCATGCTTTCACTGTCCTCTCTGTCTCTCAGCCTGCTCTCTGTCTGTCTTTGTGTGTGTGTGTGAGTGAGTCTTCCTGTCTTTCTCTTCCACTCTGTCTCACTCTCTATCTCTGCCTCTCTCTCACCAACTGTCTGTCTCAATCTCTCTGTCTCTCTGCAGGAGATTGATCCGAGTCTGGGCGTAGCCGAGTTGCCAGACGAATTCTTTGAGGAGGACAACATGCTGAGTATGGGTAAAAAGATGATGCAGGAGGCCATGAGTGCCTTCCCAGGCATCGATGAGGCCATGAGCTACGCTGAGGTCATGAGGTCAGAAACCACGTTCACCAGCGGCCCTTTCTGATAAACATATCTTCCTATATACAGTGTATCCCATCAGCCATAACTATGTGTATATACACCAGATTCGTACACATTTATTTATATATATATATATATATATATATATATATATATATATATTCCATTCGACATCAACTGGGCAGGCGCGGAGTTCAGCTAAGCAGAACTGTTCACGACATGATGCGATTTGAGCGATTACCAATAAGAGCTTAAAGATTCATTGATTGGCCGATGCCCCCAAACACGGAGTTCGCCAAAACCTTTTCATAGAGAAACAATGAACATGGAAGATAAGGGTTATTACTGCCATGTCTAAATATCCTGTGCTTTATGACGGCACACATAAATTTTACATGGATAATAACTAGAAACACCATGTTTGGGTTCACGTTTATAAAACGGTCCATACCATATCATACCATACCAACTTTATTTATACAGCACTTTCACACAACCATAGCTGAAACATAGTGCTGTACATCACAAGTGAAATTAAGGCAAAACATAAGACATTATTAAAACAAATCAAGACAGCATAAAATTTATAAGTAAAAACAAATATCAAATAATGGTCAGCATTTCCTGTGAGTTAATATTTATATACGTTTTATAAACTTTTCCCAGTTTATGATGCTCAAGAGCCTCCGTTCTATACTTGCTGACCAATAATAATAATCTATATATGATGATAATATGAGTATGAATTATGAAGTAATATAAGATAATGATGATAAAGGCTCTCGGTGACCTGCTGTAGGGAACTAGCATTTAAAAGATAAAAAGATTTTTATTTTGAAAATGTGAGGGGGTTACCTAGGCAACGAGCTGAGCGGTGAAGCAATTTACCTCTCTTGTCAGGTGATGTCGTGTGTCACTCTGTGGCGAAGCGGTTCACTTGTTGCTTGTCGATTCCTGTGTGAATGCGGCTTAAGAGCTGTGAAACAGCGGTTCTTTAAAGCCTTTACAGAGTTGTGATGGTACTGTGCATAAAGAAACATAATTAAAAGCAAGTTAAAACAAGACACTGAGGCAGGTGAGGTCACCTCCATGTTTGGAGCCCCCTAAAAGCTCCATGTCATCCCATGGTCTGTTCCGCTCTTTCCTGTTTAGTGTCGTGCGGAAGTTGGAGCCAATCCCAGCTGACTCTCGATGAAGGCCGGGTACATCCTGAACAGCTAGGCTAATAGCTGTTTTGCTAACGGCGTTTGTTCTGAAACAAAAGTAAAGAAATGAATGTAACCTTACAGATATTTTAGAACAGACTACCAGAAACACAAGAAAACAAATTAAAACAAGATTTGAATAGTTTATATTTACAAATTTTAACCATGACACTTGAGCAGGTCAGGTACAGCACTCTCAACCAGTGAGACGGCTCTGTATCTGAAGACGTTTCAAACACAAGGAAACAGCGCTCCCTTAAGGTGTTTTAGTACATGGTATGATTATTTTTTCCAATTTAGGCATGATAATGATGATGCTGCCTGCTCCAGTGTCCGTGACAAACCGAGTGTCATTTTGATTCAAGCACTATCCACTCCGAATAATGATTTATGATCCCAAGACAGGCGACAAGTTGGGGGTTCGAGTCCCGGGCTTGGCAAGGGTGATTCTGTGTGGAGTTCCCTGTGCTTGCATGGGTTTTCTCTGGGTACTCTGGTTTCCTCCCACAACCCAAAGACATGAACATTGCTAACTAACTGGCTAACTGGCTGTTCCACACTGCTCCTAGGTGTGATAGTAAATGATTGTGTGTTGCTCTGCCATGGTCTGGCGAGCTGTTCAGGGTGTACCCTGTTTTCACTCAATGTCTGCTAAGATAGACTCCAGCCTCCGTGCGACCCTAGTAGGATTAAGCAGTTCGGCAAATGACTTGAGTGAGTGAGATAGTGGACCAATCAGATCACGACATTCCCTAATAGTCACTATTATTCACTTCAACTCTCAGTGATTTTAAAGTTATGGCTGATGGTGTATGTATGTATGTATGTATATATCACCAAATTCAGATCCTTCTAATCAATGTTCATTATTTATTTATTACGTAAAGTTTTATTGTTAAAAATCAAACTGAAAGTTCATGTGAAAGTTCATGGGTCACCAGGTGGCGCCAGGAGACCTGTGTGATTATTGAATGTAACCATGAAACTGTAATTGATGAATTATTATTATCATTATTGGCACCCCTCTTTCTCTCTTGGTCTGCTGCAGGTTAGTGAAGGGGATGAACTTCTCTGTGGTGGTGTTCGACACGGCGCCTACAGGCCACACGCTGCGCCTTCTCAATTTCCCCACTATCGTGGAACGGGGCCTGGGCCGCCTCATGAAGATCAAAAACCAGATCAGCCCCTTCATCTCTCAGGTCAGCTGCACTGCATGCTGGGAAATGCACATGTTGTGTGTTTGTATGGGACAGTTTAGCATTTTGCTGTGCAATAGACAATGAACCAGTGAGAGGCTTCACTTTTCTCTGTTTAAACCCTATGACATGACTCTGATTACTCTTTTTACTGTCCATGTGTAAAACCTCTTTATTTCATAGTAGGGGAGAATAAACCTTTAACTGTATTCATTTGGGGAGTTTTTTCTGTTACTGTAGATGTGTAACATGCTGGGGCTGGGTGACATGAACGCAGATCAACTGGCATCCAAACTGGAGGAGACGCTTCCTGTTATCCGCTCCGTCAGTGAGCAGTTTAAAGACCCGGTGAGTCCCAGAACACACTTACTGACTTCATACTGGTAACTTTCTTACTGGCTTCGGTGATGGTTTGGTTGGAAATGCTTATTTTGGCAGAAAGTTAAAAGTACCATTCCCATTTTTAACAGAATCAAACACACAGAAGATAGATATTGATAGATAGGTTCATTTATTTATTTATCTATATATCTGTCCATCCATTTATCCACTTATTTATTTACTTACTTATTCACTCACTCATTTGCCGAACATAATCATTACTAGGGTCACAGGGAGGCTGGCGCCCATCTCAGCCGACACTAGGCGAAGAGAGGGTGCACCCTGAACAGCTCGCCAGGTTATCGCAGGTCTAACACACATAACCATTCACACTCAACTCCAAACCGAGGAGTAATTTGGAACAGCCAGTTAGCCTAATCTGCATGTCTTTGGACTGTGGGAGGAAACTGAAATACTCTGAGAAAACACACACAGGCACGGGGAGAACATGCATTCTTTACACAGAAACGACTCGAACGCAGGACCTTCCTTCTGTGAGGCCAACGTGCTAACCACTACATCACCGTGCTGCCCATATATTTATTTATCTATTTAGTTAGTTAGTGTTTTGGGAGGCAAGTCCATCCACAGGCTAATGGCGCTCTAACCCGTCTTGGTTTTTTTTTGTTTGTTTTTTGATCTTCTGTATGTTGTAACAGGAGCAGACGACGTTTATCTGCGTGTGCATTGCCGAGTTCCTGTCCCTGTACGAGACAGAACGGCTAATCCAGGAGCTGGCCAAGTGCCGCATCGACACACACAACATCATCGTCAACCAGCTGGTGTTTCCAGATGTTGAGAGACCCTGCAAGATGTGTGAGGCTAGACACAAGATCCAGTCCAAGTACCTGGACCAGGTGAGTGTGTGAGGAGTGTAGAGAAGTATATAATGGAGAGAAGTTCCAAACATGGCGGGGGAAATGTAATGGTCTGGGGGTGCTTTGGTGGTGGTAAAGTGGGAGATTTGTACAGGGTAAAAGTGGATCTTTACTAAGGAAAGCTATCACTCCATTTTGCAACAACAGAACAATGACCTAAAACACTCAGAACTATGCAAAAAATATTTAGAGAAGTAAGAAAATATTTAGAGCTGGTATTATGTCAGTAATCGAGTGGCAAGTGCAGTCACCAAATCTCAACCCGAGTGAGCTGTTGTGAGAGCAGTTTGACCGTATGGTACAGAAGAAGTGCCCATCAAGCCAGTCCAAATTGTGGGAGGTGCTTTAGGAAGAATGGGGTGAAATTTCTACATTTTTTTTCTCCACAAACTGACCACCAGAATGACAAAGGTCTGCAAGGATGTTATAGTAAATATAGGATATTGGACAAAATCAGAAGTTTGAAGGACAAAATTATTATTTGTCTTGACTGCATTTCATATTCATTTTGCAACTCATTTGATGGATGTAAGTTTGTTTTTTCATGGAAGATGAGAAATTTTGTTGGTGACTCCAAACTTTTGAACGGTGGTGTACATTCCCAAGTGTTACCGTGACGGTATGTTGCCTCAAGAACAAAGGATGAGTTTGTAGGTCTACACATGCAGTAACTTCGCTGATAAATTTAAAAGTGCCATGATGTCCAAGTTGTCATATTTTCGTTATTTTCGTGTAGATTAGCCACATGGGTAAATAAACGCATAAGCATAGTGTTTACCACAAGACCCTCTCTCTCCCCTCAACGTTTAGGCAACACAAGTAAGCACAGCTATTATACATGCAGATCTAATTAATTTGTGTTGTGTAGTTATAGATCGATGTTTGTTTAAATGGTTTTGGAGTTAAAACAAGGCTGATAGTCAGTCGTATCGGCACGCTGAAGTTTTACGACTCCCAGACCATGCAGTTCACAAACACAGAAGCACCTGTAAACAAATGGCTTCTAAGATCATGTCTACATTTCTGTCAGAAAGTAACCAGCAGCTTGATGCAGGGTTTTTTTTGGATATTACTGCGATTTTTCCCCCCAGGCAGGTTGTCCCTCTGTGGAGGAGGAAGACCCTGGGGGTTCGGGTGGGGGTCCGCCACCGCTGGAGCCGAGGTCGCCGAGGTAGTCAAAAAGCTCCTTGGTGGCCGGGCTCCGGGGTGGATGAGATCCACCCTGAATACCTCAGGGCTCAGGATGTTGTAGGACTGTCTTGGTTGACACGTCTCTGCAACATCGCGTGGTCATCGGGGGCCGTACCTCTGGATTGGC
>JBCNYH010000009.1:7328799-7342053 GCA_039654325.1 Tandanus tandanus
CTAAGCAAGAGGCATCACACCATGAAGACCAAGGAGCTCTCCAAACAAGTCAGGGACAAAGTTGTTGAGAAGTACAATTCAGGGTTGGGCTATAAAAAAAATCAAAATTTTTGAAGAGAGGGCCGCCCACCAAAACACAGACTGGGCAAGGAGGGCTATCAGAGAGGCATCACAGAGACCAAAGGTAACCCTGAAGGAGCTGCAGAGTTCCAGAGCAGAGACTGGTGTATCTATGTATGGGACCACAATAAGCCGTACACTCCATAGAGCTGGGCTTTGTGAAAGAGTGGCCAGAAAAAGAGTGTTTGCTATACTGTATTAATCCTGCAAGGGAAATTTTGCCTCTGTATTTAACCCTTCCAAAGTGAGCACACACAAATACACTCGGAGCAGTGAGCTGCCACAAATTTCGGCACCTGGAGAGCAGCCATGAAGGTGGAGGAAGGGAAGGTGCTGCTCACTTACCCTGCTGCCAAATATTTTTCCTGCTGATGCGGGAATCATTCCAAACCTGTTTCTCTAACAATAAGGCCACAGCTGCCCCCAAAAACACACGCGAACAATTAAGGTTGCATGGAGGCTGGAGCCTATTTTAGCCAACAATGGGCGAAGGCGGGTTGCACCCTGAATAGCTCGTCCTGACTATTGCAGGGTAACACACATCCACAACCATTCACACTCACACCTAGGGGCAATTTGGATCAGCCAATTAGCCTAATGTGCATGTCTTTGGATTCATTCATTAATTCATTTTCTGAACCGCTAAATCCTAATTAGGGTCACGGGGAGGCTGGTGCCTCTCAGCCAACTCTGGGCGAGGGCAGAGTACATCCTGGACAGCTCGCCAGGCCATCGCAGGGCAGAAACATGCTGATGGCAATACAGCCTACTCTTTATGAAAGTCAGCAATGGTTCTTTTACATGCCTCACACCACAGACAGTGAGAGACATGGCTGGCCTTTGATAACCCAGTTAGCTGCACTGGGGGACAGCAGTGACAACCCAGTGATAGTGGGGCTTGAACACCCGACCTTCAGATCAGTAATCCAGCACCACTATTAGGAAACCCCATGCAAGCGCAGGGAGAACATGCAAACTCCACATAGAAACGCCCTTGCCGAGCCATCAACACAGATAGACTCGAACCCAGGGCCTTCCTGCTGTGAGACTTCACCATTGTGCTGCCCTAATAATCTATATTAATTAGAAGTTTGACCAAACCTATCTGAGTAATACTTGGCCAAAACCTTGCATATTACATGTAGTTTATCAGTACAATGTTTTTTGTTTGTCTATTTCCTCAAACACTGTGGTACATTTTCACTCCAAGGTTACTGTACGTTTAATAAATACTTCCTATATACATGTTGAAGTTGTGTCTGAGTATCAGGGTGTTTGTTTAGGGGGAGAATACTAGATCACTGCTACAATGTTAGCTAACTGGCTAATGCTAGCTAGCCTTGGATGTCTACCTGTACATCAGCTGACTTTATTAACACAAACACAGGTCAAGTTTAAGTTTTTAAAACCTTACCTTTTTAGAAATAAAGCAGTTGGGAATATATTGTATGTTTTTGCAACAGATGTTGATGGTGTTTGGTGTTTTAGGGCCTGCTGGCTAACTGGGTTTAAAAAAGAGAGAAAAATTTAAAAACAAATAAATAAAATGCAAATATGAAGATAGTTGCATGGATGATGAACTGGAGACACATTCAAGTTATTTTTACCAGCATCAAAATCATTCATTCATTTTCGAAGCCGCTGGTGCCCATCTCAGCTGACTCTGGGCGAGGGTGGGGTACACCCTGTACCTGGAGAGAGAGAGTACCTGGAGGAGAGAGCGAGTCCCTGGAGGAAACCCACAGGGAGAACATGCAAACTCCACACAGAAATGCCCTCGAGCCCAGGAATCGAACCCAGGCCTTCTTGCTGTACAGCGGACATGTTAAGCACTGCGCCACCGTGACACCCCAACATTAAAATATCTCATTTTATGATTATTATTTTTCTTCTTCTTCTTCTTCTTCCTCTTCTTCTTCTTCTTCTTCTTCTTCTTATTATTATTATTATATAATGTTGTGTGATAACAAATAGATCTAGCCATGTCTGATGGTATTGTTAGTGTTACCGATCCTTTTGGATCATCTTCAGTCATGTTCTGGTTTATGAGTTGTTTCTTAAATAGCCTGATAACAAAAGAACTGTTACTTTATACATTTTACTTTTTACTTTATACATTTTCCCTACCAATACCATGATTTCATGCTGAGGGGTAGATGTTCAGATTTCATACCCATAAGGGTGATAGTTTAAATAAACTGATGATAATATAGAACTGTTATTTTTTGTACAAATGCCATGATTTCATGCCGGCAGGTAAAGAGGGGAGATTTTCAGATTCCCTGTCCATAAAAAAATGTGATAGTCTATATCTATTTCTAGTTTTACGTACATGTTTACCTCTCATAATAATAAAACATCACGTTTAAAGATGTGCTATAATATTACTACGTGTATTAACCTTTGATAATTTGTTACCCTTTTGAAGCGTGGATTTTTCTCGAGTATCTTTAGTAATAATAAATTAATAAAAATCTCTGTTTTAATGGTGGTCAGGCTTATTCGCATTCTGCAGACATCCTCCATCTTCTCCTACAGGTGGCGCACACACATTAGTGTACTGTGCATTACCAGTATCTAGTGACTGAATGGTGGGTGATTCATAAAGGATAGAGTTTGTATAGAATATTATTTCCAATTTTGTATTCTCTAAACTGTCTGGCTTTCAGTTTTTACCCCTCAGCCATACCAGGCTGAGGGGGTATTTCCGTCCGTGTGTGCGTCCATCGTGGTAGCACTGTAGCCTCTAATAATTTACCAATCATTATTTATAAGTATAATATAAGTGTTATGGTAATTAAAGCACCTTAATTAATTACTATTGACAGTTACATTTGCATTGTGTGATTCCAATAACAAGATAGTGTAGTGAATTAGCAGTGTGCACTCACTTTGTGCTCCTGTCATGTTTGCATTGTGTTTCATCCAGATGTGCTCCTTCAACAGTGAGCACTCACTTTGTGCTCCTCTTGTATATATGTATTTGTATTACTTTCAGTAACAAGATTAATCACACAAGATTAAGATACACCAGCGGCCAAGGGGTTTCACGTGGTCACAAGGGTATTTTTATGATGTAATAAATAAATATAACACACTGATCCCCAGGCTTTTGATGGACCCATCTGCATACTTTTATTGGGAAATAAAGTCAACCACAGAAAAAGCCTCACATATCATACACATCCATAATGTGGTCAAACGGCAAGCCAGGCTCAAAATACCAAAGATCAGATATTCAGAAACATTGAACATCTAAAATAGTGAGACAAAGGTTATTCACAGGTAGCTTATCCAATAATTCACAGTTCAGAACTCACAGAAGTGTCAGGCTACAGAAGCATATAGCATTTACGTGAGAAAAAACATTGGCTGTTTTAAATAAAGAGATAATTGTTCAGGGAAAAGAAAATCTTCTGTCCAGAAGTTGCCTACAAAGTCCTGAGGTGTCTGTACAAAGTCAACATATTAATAACATACTCACTCACTCACTCACTCGCTCATGTGCCGAATCCCTCAATCCCACCAGGTTTGGGTGAGGCTGGTACCTATGTCAGTCGACACTGGGTGAAGGCGGGGTACACCTTGAACAGCTCACCAGACCATCACACACACACACACACAACTATTCACACTCACATTTAGGGGCAATTTGAAACAGCCAATTAGCCTAATGTGCATGTCTTTGGACTGTGGGAGAAAACCAAAGTACCCGAAGGAAACCCACGCAATGATGATGAGAACATATAAACTCCCTCAGCCCAAAGACATGCACATTAGGCTAATTGGTTAACGTGTATGTCTTTGGACTGTGGAAAGAAACCAGAGTACCCGGAGGAACCCTACGCAAGCACGATAAGAACATGAAAACTCCACACAGTAACGCCCTTGCCGAGCGTCAAACCCAGGACCTTTTTGCTGTGAGGTGGACATACTAACCACTACACCACCGTGCTGCCTCTGGAATAAACATGTTAATTAATATAAAATAAAATATACAGTATATTTATAATAAAAACATCATTAAAATATAATTAGCTTTAAGGGACAGCTACACTAAGCAATCATCAGCGTTTTTGAGCTCATGTATGTGGAAGAAGGTTGATAGCAATTTCCTCTGAGTTTCAGTTCTTGTACAGTATACAGGACATGGCCATCACAGCAATCTAAAAAAAAATAAAAATAAAAAAAAAATAGAAAACACAATATAAGCATTAAATGCATACAACACTACACTGCACTCTGCATTGGTTTTCTGTCAATATACCCATCAAAAAACATGGTGGTAGGGTTTCATTACCTCTACACCAGCGACACAAATAGCCACACCCCCTAGCAAAGCAGATTTACTCTTTATCATCTTCACCACCACGTCGAAACAGCCCTCCACTTCCTGCAAAGAAAATGATGCAGGAGAGTTCTGAAATGTTTCGTGGTAAATATGTAATGGTTAGAATGAACGAATAGGCTTGTGATCACACTGTTAGAGGTTTTTACCTTTGAAGATGCTTTAACCTCAGTACACTCTTCAGAACTTTGTGCGCAGCAGAATTCGGGGTACAGTGAGTTGTCACTAACAAATTCGGAGTCATCGAAGTCAGTGTAGTTGTTGTATCCACAGCATCCCATCTACAAGAACACACATACCTCACTTTAGTTTGAAAAATCAACAATAATACAATTCAATAACACAATAAGACTCTATTAGCCTTTATATTAACCAAAGAGTAGCAATCTAACCTGGAATATCATCCTTATTCAAGTAGACTAGAATCTCAACTGACACTGGGCGGGGTACACACTGAACAGCTCGCCAGATCATTGCAGGGCAACACACACACAACCATTCACACTCACACCTAGGGGCAACTTGAAACAGCCAATTAGCCTACTGTGCATGTTTTTGGACTGTGGGAGGAAACCAGAGTACCTGGAGGAAACCCACGCCAGCACCAGGAGAACATGCAAACTCCACATAGAAATGTCTCTCGCCAAGCCCTGGACTTAAACCCAGAACCTTCTTGCTGTGAGGCGGGAGTGCTAACCACTACACCTCCATGCCTCCAGATTAGAAACTATTTTTATTTATATGTACCTGCTATTCAGAGGTAGTAAGGCACAGCTTATTTACTAGAATGAGTGCATGCAAGAACAAACACTAAAATTCGTTTTAAAGTATGAAATTTAATGAACTCAGATGTCTCAGATGAAACATGGATTTTAGTTACTTGATGGTTAATCAGTATAAAGCCCCTTTCACAAACAACCTGCGATTTTTATTTAATTTATTTGTTTGTTTGTTTGTTTGTTTGGTCATCCAAAGGGACTGACGTAGGTTTGGGTGAGGTGGATTTGAAGGCTATGTAGTCCATTCTTTCATTCATTCATTTTCTTAATCCTAATTATGGTGGCAGGGAGGCTGGCACCCATCTCAGCAACTCTGGGTGAGGGCGTGGTACACCATGGACAACTCGCCAGGCCATCGCAGGGTGGCTACATAGTTGCGTTCACATATTTTATGTGTTGTATGTCTGTCATGGCGAAAAAGGGTCACGGCTGTCAGTCAAATTGTACAATGTTTATACAAAAATGATACGACTTTTGCAAGACAAATAAAGTCCTTACCACAATATTCTGATATCTGATATATGATGTCTGTACGCTTAGCCTCACACTGTCAGTAAAATGTTGTATGAGACACGTGGGTAAGGAATGTACGTAAGGAAGTCCTGTGGGTTTAAGGTAGAGCAAAAATATCTCGGGTGACTCTGGGTGAAGGCGGGGTACACCGTGAACAGCTTGCCAGACCATCGCAGGGCCAATACACATACAACTATTCACAATCACACTCACACCTTAGGGCAATTTAGAACAGCCAGATAGCCTACTTTGCATTATTTTTGGACTGTGGGCGGAAACCAGAGTACCCAGAGGAAACCCATGCAAGAACGAGGAGAACATGCAAACTCCACACAGAAAGAGCCCGGGACATGAACCCAGGACCTTCTTGCTGTGAGACGGAGGTGCTAACCTCTACACCACCATGCTGCCTTTTTGTGCATCAGTTGACCCATAAAGTGTATGAAATCTCTTCATCTTAAAGCAGCTGTAGGACATCGCATGACAGACCAAGGAAATGGAACTTATGCCAAAAATTATCTATGAGATTGGAATTTTTGTTCAAAACACGACGTCGAGGGTTTACGATGGCATTTTCCACCACACGGTCAGTTTCGTCGGACACGTCGACACCTGTCCTAGGTTTTTGCCCTGTGTTCTGTCGAGGACCTGTTGTACACAGTGTAAATCTGCTGTGCAATGATTGTTAGGGTTTATAGGGGCTTCAAATAATAAAAAGTTTGTGCTCCCTCAAATGAGATGTATGTGTAACCCAGATGATTATAGAAACATAAACTAGTGTATAAAATATCGCAGCCTAAATCATAGCAGTGAAATGTCACATACCACACTCATCGTCTCATTCCACATCTTAGTCGAGAGGTCGTTTTCTCCATATGTGTTTTTGATATTCTCCGCAACTTTTTCACGCAATTTATTCAGCAGTTTCTCCACCTGAGGAAAGAAACACAAAGTGAACATGGGTTTTGATTGAAGTCTCTAGCTGACCTGGTGAAATCTTTCAGTCAGTGGTGATTTGTTATACTTGTCACTGTATGTAGCAGTTAATTGCTCATTTAATTTTTAAAGGAAAGGAAGAAAAAAAGTAAGTTTCTTGGCTGTTTTTTAAGAGCTTCTTTATGATTTCTTCACTGTCCATGGGGTAACGTTTACCATGAAAAGAAGAAAATTAATCTGAGGTCAGCATTGATGACACTTTTTTCCTAGAAAGATAACGTTACCACTATTACCATGAACTGTTAAGAAAGGGAGGAAGTCAGCATTGTGGAAAATTTCCAAGTCCTTGGTCTGGAAACAAAGGGGAATTTTAAGCATTTTTTCTCCCAGTAATTGATACTTGGATGACAGAACTTTCTAAAACTATGAATTGATTAAAATGGATAAAAAAAAATACAAATAAATTTTTATACTTGAACATCCTGCCTCAAGTTTTAAAAGGAACAGTTCATAGTTAATGATGAACTTTTTTAAAGACAAATTATACAGTGTAGCATCTGTCCATCCATCCATTTACTTGAACCGCTTGATCCTACTAGGATCGCTGGGAGGCTGAAGCCTATCTCAGCCAACTCTGGGCAAAGGTGGGGTACACCCTGAACAGTTCGTCAGACCATCTCAGTGCCAACAAACACACCCCCAAGCATTCACACACACACACACACACACACACACACACACACACACACACACACACACACGTTCAGACCTAGGTGCAATTTCGAACAACCAATTACCTTACATTTACATTTACAGCATTTGGCAGACGCTCTTAACCAGAGCTACTTACATTTTTATACAGCTGAGCAACTGAGGGTTAAGGGCCTTGCTCAAGGGCCCAACAGTGGTGACAGTGGGGATTGAACCGCTGACCTTTGGATCAGTAACCCACTGCCGGGTCGCATGCCACCTTAATATGCATGTCTTTGGAATGTGGGAGGAAACTGGAGTGCCCAGAGGAAACCCAAGCAAACATGCAAACTCCACCTAGACACAACCTTGCCAAGCCCAGAACTTGAACCCAGGACCTTCTTCCTGGTAACCAGTACACCACCATCCCAGAAGATGCCCACCTCTTAACAAATTCTAAAACAAATGAAATACTGTGGGCGGCACTGTGGAAGAGCGGTTAACAGTAGTGTGTGTTGGCCATGTGATAGTCTGGCAAGCTGTTCAGGGTGTACCCTCCTTCAGACAGAGTCGGCTGTGCTCCAGCCCTTCTAAAGATAAAGACGGTTAAAAGAAAGTTAAAGCCATCTGGGAATGTTGGTAATTTTAGGAAACATTGTAGACAGGTGCAGCTAAAAATAATAATCGATAAAGGGTTCGAATTCTTGTATAAACACAAGTAACTGCAATCAAATACTGCTTACGTGGGAACGGTTTCATTCTGCATGCTTGGGTGTACACAGTAACTTACTGTATATTCAGACATATCACTCTTACCTTAGGCTGGTTAAGCAGAACAAGTATTGCTCCAACCACTTCCATGATAAATATAATGAGGACGATGATGAAAAACTGAAAAGGACATGTGACATTGAATAAAAAAGTCAGAATAAAGTTTGTGATGATGGATGTGTTCTTAAAGGAATGTTCTGCTGAACAAACAACCCAAAATACTTCTATATTCCCAAATATACAAAAAATGTCATGTATATGAACCTGTAAATGAACAAAACCTTTCTATCTTATTATAGGATTTTATTAGGGTAGCCATCTTCAACGACTGGATATCACTTCGTACGTTCGTGCAGTGTGAGCATCTGTGTTAAAAAATTCATTCATTCATTTCCTGGACCGCTTAATCCTAATTAGGGATGCAGGGAGGCTGGTGCCCATCTCAGCCGACTCTGGGCGAGGGCAGAGTACAACCTGGACAGCTTGTCAGGCCATCGCAGGGCAGAAACACGCTGACAGCAATCCAATGTCCTACTCTTTATGAAGAAATGACTCACACTCATGCCTAGGGGCAATCTAGAACAGCCAATTAGCCTAACGTGATTGTCTTTGTACTGTGTGAAGAAACCAGAGTACCCAGAGGAAACCAATGCAAACAATGAGAAAGCCCAGTGCCAAACATCAGGTGCAAAATATGACATGGCTGTTGTGCTATTTTTGAGGTAAGAAGCATATTGGTAACAGAAAAGGGTGATCAGAGGTCACTCACGGTCATGAGCATACACTTATTTTCACAGCAGGCTCCGCAGCAACCCAGGAAGCCTATGACGGTGAGTATGGCCCCAATAGCGATCAGGAAGTAGCCAGCGCTACCAAGATGCTCTAATTCAGAGTGGTCGTATGTTAAATAATTCAGCATTCCAAGTACTTTTTTTCTGCTAACTTCCATCAAAACTCCGCCGGCCACAATAGTGACTCCTGCAAACTGGAGAGTGAGTAGGGAAGAAGTAGAGGTAAACAAAAAGCAGAAGTCAAAGAGAGAAAACTGATACGGTTCTGTAATTCTAGCTGGTGGATTGTGAAGTTACAGGCAGATGTGCGACAGAAAACCCCATAAAAAGCACCAAGAAAATTTAAACAAGTAGGCTCCGCTTACATTCTCAACACTGAGCTAACGTAAATGGACTTAAATGAGAGTATATTTCATGAATCTACACCAAATATATTGATACTGGAAATAACATGCTCTTTACCTCCTAAATTACTGTTGTCCCCAAGTCATGTATTAGTGGGTAGTAAATCCACCTCACAGCAAAAAGGTCCTGGGTTCGAGTCTCAGGCTCGGCAAGGACGTATCTGTATGATATTTGCATGTTCTCCTCATACTTATGTGAGTTTCTTCCAGGTACTCTGGTTTACTCCCACAGTCCAAAGACATGCACATTAGGCTAACTGGCTTTTCCAAATTGCCCCAGGTGTGAGTGTGAGTGTAAATGGTTGTGATAGGCTCCAACCTCCCCACGACTCTAATAGTTTACACTCAAATCCAGGACCTTTTTGCTGCGAGGTGGACGTGCTAACCACTATGCCACCATGCCAGCCGGAATGTGTGCTCAGACCAAAGAATATACATCACATCTGGTATATCTCACAAATCCAGCTGGTATAATTACCATGTGTCTGATTACACTTGAACATTTATATGTAGTTCACATTTATTCATTCATTTATTCATTCATTCATTTGCCAAACCACTTAATCCTACTAGGGCCGCGGGGAGGTTGGAGCCCATCTCAGCTGACTCTAGGCGAATGCAGGGTACCCCCTGAACAGCTCGCCAGATCACTGCAGGGCAACACACAATCATTCATAGTCATGTTCACATCCAGGGGCAATTCAGAACAGCCAATTAGTCTAATGTGCAAGTCTTTGGACTGTCAGAGAAAACTGAAGTACCCGAAGGAAACCCACGCAAACACGGGGGAAAACATGAAAACTCCACACAGAACCGTCCTCACCGAGCCCGGCACGCAAACACTCGAACCTTCTTGCTGTGAGGTAGACATACTAACCAATACACTACCGTGCTGCCCAGTAGCTTTCATCAGGATAAAATTAGAAATCTTTATTTATATATGCAGCTAACTGGGTTATCAAATGCCGGCCATGTCTCTCACTGTCTATGGTGAGAGGCATGTAAAAGAGCCATTGCTGATGTTTCTACCCTGCGATGGCCAGGCAAGCTGTCCAGGGTGTACTCTACCCTCGCCCAGTGTCAGCTGAGATGGCCGCCAGCCTCCCTGCGGCCTTAATTAGGATTAAACGTTTCAGAAAGTGAACGGATGAATGAATGAATGAATATTTATAATCTATATTTCATGAATCTACACCAAATATATTGATACTGGAAATACCACGCTTAAATTAAATCATCTTAAATTACAGCCGCTAGGTGTGAGTGTGAGTGTGAATGGTTTTGTGTGTGAGGGTGGAACCCAAGCTTGAACCAAGAAACCTTCGTGCTGTGAGGTGGACATGCTAACCACTACATTACCATGCCGCCCATGTAGGTTTCATCGAGATAAAATTAGAAATATTTATCAGTGCCAAATCATAGCAAGAGCTGTTCAAATCAACTAAGATTTCAGAAACTCTGTTGATTCTAATCTTTGGTTGTGACTGAAAATACTGTAAGATCAGATTAAGATTTTTCTGTTTAATATTTGAGAAAATCACTTTTTTTTTTTCAGTTTTGGAGAAAATGTTGTGTAGAAATCACATGCACATGTTTCCCAACCACCTTTTTCAGTTTCACTAGTGTACCCAGTGCGGCTCACCTCGGACAGCCTCGCATCTTAATCTATAATGATTACATACACACTTGGGTCTGACCTAATATCAATACACATGAAATACTAAACATATTAATGTTAAACTTTATTATAATATTTATATTAATGATCATCATTAAAGAAAAAACCCAACAAGAAAACATGACTTACAAAGATTGCACCGTTGAAAATCACCATAAGTATCTTCAGGATCTCTTTGTAGACCATCTTGCCAGTATTTTTATTTTATTTATTTATTTTTTGGTTCCCCTGACAGCTATGTCTAAGTTTGTTTACTAACAATCTATTGACTAAAAGACACACTAGAATCTCAGCTGTGAAAGGAAGTGAGCTACAATTCTTCCTAAAGAGAATGTGTGAAAGGTTCTGTATTTGCACAACTATAAAGATCAACCATGTGACTTGGTCTAGTCCCCCTGAGCTCGGTCCTTCCTGTATGATTTCGAGAAATGATTCATGTCATAAACAAAACAAATATGAGTGTTTAGGGTGGTTATGTTTTTACAACAAGCAATTATTAATTAAAAGGATGAGAACCAGAGTATCTCATTATCTGATCAAAAATGAGTTTCAGTGGATTTCAAAAGTATTCACACCCCTTGAACTTTATCACATTTCGTCACATTATCTGTAATCACATATGTGATAAACCAACACAAAGTGGCACCTAATTGTGAAGTGGAAGGAAAATGGTACATGGTTTTCAAACATTTTTATAAATAAAAATATGAAAAATGTGGCATGTATTTGTATTCAGCTCCCTTTACTCTGATACCCCTAAATAAAATTCAGTGCAGAACAATTACCTTCAGAACTCACCAAATTAGTAAGTAGAGTCCACCATTGTGTAATCTAATCTCAGTATAAATACAGATATATGTTAGGATGCATTTAGAGAACAACCAGCCCCATGAAGCCCAAGGAACACACCAGACAGCTCAGGGATAAAGTTGTGGGGAGTTTCAACGCAGGGTTAGGTTCTAAAAACATATCTAGGGCTTTGAACATCTAACAGGGCTCTGTTCATCCAAAAATGGAAAGAGGATGGCTCAACTGCAAACCTGGACCAAGTCATGACTGTCCACCTAAACTGCCAGGCTGGGCAAGGACAGCATTGATCAGAGAAGCAGCCAAGAGGCCTATGGTAACTCCAGAGGAGCTGCAGAGATTCACAGCTCAGGGGGGAGAATCGATTAATAACTATTAGTTGTGCACTTCACAAATCTGTCCTTTATGGAAGAATGGCAAGAAGAAAGCCATTGTCGAAAGAAAGCCCTAAGAAGTCCCATTTGCAGTTTGCCACAAGCCATGTGGGGGACACAGCAAACATGTTAAAGATGGTGTTCTGATCAGAAGTTTTTGGCCTAAATGCAAAATGCTATGTGTGGCAGAAAACTAACACCATCCCCACCGTGAAACATGGTGGTGGCAGCATCATGCTGTGGGGATGCTTTTCTTCAGCAGGGACAGTGATGCTGGTCAGAGTTAAGGGAAGGTGAATGGCAATCTTAGAAGAAAACCTGTTAGAGACTGCAAACGATTTGAGACTGGGGTACAGGATCCCCTTCCAGCAGGACAATGACCCTACACATACAGCCAGAGCTACAACGGAATGGTTTAGATCAAAGCATATTCATGCAATGGCCCCATTCAAATCCAGTCCAAAATCCAGACGATAATCTGTGTCAAGACTTGAAAATTGCTGTTCACAGACTCCCTCCATCTAATCTGACTGAGCTTGAGCTATTTTAGAAAGAAGAATGGGCAAAAATTTCAATCTCTACATGCACAAAGCTGGCAGGGACAAACCCCAAATGACCTGCAACTGTAATATCAGCAAAAGGTTGTGCTACAAAGTATTGACTCCGAGGGGCTGAATACATACGCACACCACACTTTGCAGACTTGTATTTGTAAAAATGTTTGAAAACCATGTATCATTTTCCTTCCACTTCACAATTTTGTGCCACTTTGTGTTGGTCTATCACATACAGTCCCAGTAAAATACATTTACGTTTATAGTTGTAACATGACAAAATGTTGAAAGGTTCAAGGGGTATGAATACTTTTGCAATCCAATGTATGATTATCAGAACCCATCCATTGTGTAACTGCAATTGTTGCCAAATTGGCCAACAACCTATTAGTGACATTATTAGATTTAACATGAAATTAACTTCAACTGTTTATTTTCATAAAGACAAGTGTTTGGTAGTTTTTCTGTTTGATAGTGTTATTATATATA
>JBCNYH010000009.1:7399420-7411262 GCA_039654325.1 Tandanus tandanus
TGTGTGTGTGTGTGTGTGTGTGTGTGTGTGTGTGTGTGTGTGTGTGTGTGTGTGTGTGTGTGTGTGTGTGTGGGTTGGGGGGGGTCTGTGACTATGACCACGATAACTAAAAAACTACTGGATGGATTTCCACAAAATTTTCACCAAATGTGGGTCTTGGGCCTATGAAGAACTGAATTACATTTTGGGCCTGATCCAAAACTGAATCTGGCCCAGATCTAGGAGGGTTTCTAAAAAATATTAAAAATAAGTGCAGAACAGGCCACAAGGGGAAACTGTAATTCTGCATCATCTGCCAATGAAGACCAAACTGAAAAGTTTTGAGATTGCACTACCTTGGTGGAGGTCTGCACTCTCTGAGTTCATTTCTATTTGGTGATGGGTGAACACCTGGTCTGTCATTTTATATCCATCCTTATATTTGGTGAGTTAAAAAAATCAAGTAGCGGTCACTTTCATATATTCTCTGATATTTTAATATTAATTTTATTAATATCAATACCCTACAGTAGCTATGCTCTGGTCAGCAAATGAAAATGATTTCACTTGTTATTTACTTCACTGGGAAATAGAAATTAAAGCACACAATATAGAATTATACTGTATGATTTCATTTAAACTTAGTAATGCAAAATTTAGTCGATTTTCTTCTGTTAAAGAGATACAGATCACTGTACTGTAAGCATCCAGGTGGGCTCAAAAATATTTTTTGAAGTTTCCTAATAAGTACCTGCTGATTCTGGGTTTGAAGTGTAGTTTCGAAAAACAACCTGCACCCTGCTGAGACTGTTACCTTTCCACTACTGTTAGCATCATCTGGAAAACATAAAAGCTCTTGATTTCCTGCTTTCATGTCTAGACTGGCACATCAGCAGGACATCAGCGCTAAGAGAAGACGTTTATCCAGTAAAAAAAAAAAAAAAAGGGGGGGGGGGGGTTTGCTACAGTCCTTAAGTTAGGGAGAAATGGGAATATTTGGACAATTATTTTTGTGCCCATTTGGTTGTTTTTAATGCTAAGTAGCTTGTGGATGCTTTGCTGTCACAACCAATCTTACCTGCCGTGCTTAACCCCAGTGTGAACATTATACATTAAAATATATTTTTCTATATATTCTATATATATATATTATTTTCCTGCTGAGCCCTGCCCCTGCTGTGCTATTAAAAGAGTCTGGTGTTTAACTTCAGGCACCCACATTGCCAGGAAATTCACTCGCAGTGACCTGGTTGTGATTATAACAGCCCCACTCCCTTTACACACCTCAATTAAAGGTCAGCATTACTATCACACTAAATATTGGCTTGTGTCAAAAGACTGTAATACTTCATTTGAATGAAACCACAACAACCAGTGGGAACGCTGTTCTGACCTGCTGTTTAGTACAGTAGTAGTTGTGTGGTTTGGGAACTGAAATGAAGCCTTTGAGATATTTTACTGTGTGGTTTATGGGTTTAGCCTGTTTGGAAAGTTAATAGCTGGCTTCATTTCTCTTTGCCACAGCCAAATAAGAAACAAAACAAATGGTGACAAAAATAAAAATTGATGTTTGTTTTGCAGTTAAAGCACCAACAGGCCATTGGTCAGAGTTAAGAGTATAGCAGAAAGTTTAATTACTGTTTTCCTTGAAACAAGAGGATTTCTGGAAAAAAAAACCCTTCAAATTGGAAGTTAGCATAGCAAGCTAATAGTAAAAATAAACAAAAAACAATCAAACGAACAACACATAAAATCAGGGGGTACTCGCCTTCACCCGGCTTAGTCAGTTGAGATTATTATTATTATTATTATTATTATTGTTTTTAGCCTCACTGTGTCACAACCTGCTATAGTGGACCAATAATTTTTCTAGAGATCTGCTCTACTCCCCTCATTTGGGATTGTTATCATGACCCGGCCCTCATTCCAAATTAATTGAGTAGCGCTGGTATAGAGCTTGGCTTAAAACCCACAATAACAATTACACTTAAAGCATAAATGCTTTGATTCTTTGATTTATCACCACCTGTTTTTCCACAGCTACAACGAGACCTGAGTAAACTGTGAAGAATTTTTCTCTGTTCTACAGTTCAGCACGCCAGTTTTCACATATTTTCCAGCAGCAGTTGCAGCCACATCTCAAAATTTCTTCAGGAATTTTTCTAGTTATTATTATTATTATTATTATTATTATTATTATTATCATTGAATTTTGAAGTGAATTAACAGGAATCGTCCTAACTTCAATATGAAGCAAAATAATCATATAATGTTTCTAGTTTGTTACTGCACAAAGAAATGTCATGAACAGGTTTTGAAGGGGTGGGGGGTGGAGGTGGGGGGTTTGTAGGGTTTTTTTTTTTTTTGGAGGGGTGGCAAAGTAATACTTCATTAGATTTTGGTGGTGATCTGGATCACGATGCAGTTCTGGGGATTTTTTCAAGTATATTTTACCATTGCAGGATCGGGCAATTTTAACAATTTTGCATTCAACTCCATAAGTAAAGAATACAGTGCTGCCACAAAAATTACAGTACAACATATAAGATCTATCACACACCAGTTTGGTCAGGGCCCAAGTAGCACTCCAGATCCAATGATCTGGAATACTGAAATATACTGGACTTGTTGAGAAAAGAATATTTATCAGAAATGAACTGCCTTGGTGGAGGATTGCTTTCAGCCAGTGCTTCTACTGTAGTTATTTCTGAAATATATGTTACAGAAAATGGTACCGCATATACAAGAGAAAAATAACTAATCTGATCTGATTCTGTAGCAAATCGAAAAGACTGGAACGGGCTTTGGAAAAATTTTATTAATTTATAAATTTTTTACTGGTTACTGTCCTGCTTACAAATTATTCTCTACCAAACACTTTTCTTTCTACTCTCTTACTCTTATACATATTTATACATTCATTTTCTTAGCCGGTTAACCCTAATTAGGGTCGCGGGGAGGCTGGCGCCCATCTTAGCTGACTCTTGGCGAGGGCGGGGTACACCCTGGGCAGCTCGCCCGGCCATCACAGGGTCAACATATACACAACCATTCACACTCACACCTAGGAGCTATTTGGAACAGCCAATTAGCCTACTGTGCATGTCTTTGGACTGTGGGAGGAAACCGGAGTACCTGGAGAAACCTACGCAAGCACGGGGAGAACATGCAAACTCCACACAGAAACACCTGTGCCCAGGAATCAAACCCAGGCCTTCTTGCTGTGAGGTGGACGTGCTAACCACTGCACCACTGTGCCGCCAATACATATTTATATTTTAAACAATAATTTCTATGAGACAGCACGTTCGCATAATGATTAGCACGGCCGCCTCACAGGAAGGTTCCTGGGTTTAAGTCCCGGTCTCAAAGAGAGTGTTTCTGTGAGGAGTTTGCATGTTCTCAATATGCTTAGGTAAGTTTCCTCCAAGTACTCCGGTTTCCTCCCACAGATCAAAGACATGCACATTAGGCTAATTGGTTGTTCCAAATTGCCTCTAGGTTTGAGTGTGAATGAGAGCCCTTGTGTGTGTTAGCCCTGAGATGGACTGGCATGCTGTTCAGGGTGTACCTGAACAGGCAGAGATAGGCTCCAGCCTCCTCATGACCCTAGTAGAATTAAGTGGTTCGGTAAATGAATGAATGAATGGATTCATTATTAATAAAGCAAATATGTACTAAGGAAATGAAAACGTAAACCTATCAAGGGCAAGTGTCGCATAATGAATGTGATCTGTAGTTTCATGGCATCACTTAAAACAATTTACAACAAATAAATCACAAATAAACCCAATTTGCTTATCCTGTTAGTGTTTATTGTGTTATTAGTTTAATTACTGCTTTCCATTTGTATCTCATTCACAAAGCCACCTGACAAAGAAATATATGCTTACTGTGTTTAAACATCAGAACTGTACATTCACAGTTAATCCTATACACACTGTGCAAAGAAACTTGATGTGATTCTTGATGATGAGATTCAGATTGATCACATCAGCACTATAGATTAGCAGATCAGAAGAATACAACTCTGTGTTTTCAAGGCTCAAAGGGCTCAATACCAGATAAAGGTGAAATCATATTTGAAACTACACCACCACACGTCAACTCATGACTTCAGCTTGTGACCTCTCTTTCCTTCTGAGGTCTAAAAATGCCCATTAAAAAATGCTGCTTCAGTATCCTGGCTCTGTGGTGGTGGTGGAATAAACTTCCCCTGATTCGAATGACCAAAGGTCTTCATTTTCATTCATCCAGTGATAAACACACAGTCAGATACAACAAAGCCTTTACTAGCTCCCTGGTTGTCTGTCTCTACATCAGAAAGAAGTCCAAGTACGAACTTTATCTTGAACCTTAAAGAAGCCTTAAAAATCCTTCTTTTACCTTCCGTATGATATAATTATGATTCATTCAGTGTATTGTTTTAATGAGTTTTAAATACAGTTTTAATTCATTTGATTTGAATTCCTGCTACATTTGAATCACTGCTTTAGTCTGCATGTCAGAATACATTTTTATTTATGGCATTTTTAGTCTAGATACAAATGCAAGGTCAGCAAATTAATCATAATTAATAAATAAATAATGTTTTACATCAGATATAAGAATATAACCCTGATTGCTACACATTTTGTCATGTTTATGAACTGTAACAAATATTTAATTATTCATGCACAAGTAGAAACAATCAGATGTTTTCTATCTCCAGATGTTATGGTAGCTTAATTCAAAAAGCTAAATAAACAAACAAACAAACAAACAAACAAATAAATAAATAAATATGATTTGCTTTTATTGTTTATTGCGTTTAATAAATATTATAAATATTTTGCTGTTGTTATTATTATCATTATTATTATTATTATAGTTTTAATATTAATTATTAATAATATTTGGTCTGAATAAAAAACTCACCTTGAAATGCAGGCTTCATGTCGCAGGAAGTAGAAGTGATTAATAGATACACACCACACACACACCGCTACATGGCAGCTTTCAGGAATAAAGTGCTCAGCACTCAGTCATGACTGGATTACTAACTACTGCCTCTGAGCCGAAGCTGTGCCCAACTTCCCACCTCCCGGTATTTTCCTTCCTGCCCCCCAACCCACGTGAACGCGCGCACGCCCTCTCAGTGCGCGCACACGTCCCCGTACAAGCGGACACGCTGCCTAGAAAACTGTGTCGGACCTGCGTAAAGTTGGCACCGCACCCCATGCAAATCTCAGGTCTGTCATGATGCACTCACCTGACTGTAACCTCCTTATTCCTCTGTATTGTATCTTTTCTCTTTCACCATGAGAGGGAGTCATCATCCAGGAGTTCACTCACTCACTCACTCACTCACTCTCAATCAATCAATCAATCAACCATTTAATCCTATCAGCCTGGCGGGGAGGCTGAAGTCTAAATCAGCCGACAATGGCTGAAGAAGGGGTACTCCATGAATAGCGCGTCAGACCACTGCAGGGCAACAGACATACACAACCATTCACACTCACACTCACACCCAGGGGAAATTTGGAACAGGCAGTTAAGACCAGATAAAAATTCCCAGTTTGTCATCAGAACTTTTTGAAAACCAGTTTGTTTGTGTTTTTTAATAAAGAAATGAGGTGACTGTCAAAGCTTTTAAAGCTAAATGTAGGTAAAGTGACTGATGGCTAGTCTTTTATACTTGTATATTAAACTCTGAAACTCTGAACAGCAGCCTTGTAGTTCCAAAAATCTTTAGAAAATAGAACTATTTCAAACAGAACTAAACTAATTTCACAATCACAATCACAGCATCTAACATGGAATTGCCTTCTGTGTTGTTTTTACATTGTCTGTTCGGTTTTGAGTGTGGTTTTTTGAAGAAAGAAAATCTAATTAAAATTAGATGCAGTGGCAATTTCTGGGGGCGGGTGCTGCTAAGAAACCGGGAATTTCTTTTTTTTAATCCAGCCCATATGCATGTCTTTGGACTGTGGGAAGAAACCGGAGCACCCGGAGGAAACCCACACAAGCATGGGGAGAACATGCAACCCCATACAGAAATGTCCTCGCGGAGCCCAGGATTCACCCCAGGATCTTCTTGCAGTGAGGCAGATGCACTAACCACTAGGCCACCAGAGAGTTGACTAAAGAACCTCATTATTCATTTTTCAACCACTGAGTTGTCAGCCAAAAGTGTAAATATATAAATCATGACATTAGTGAAGTTCAGGCCTTGGCGATGGTTGAAATGCAAATAAAAGAAAAGTCAAGAAACCAAAACAAGTGTTTCATGCCTAGTTCGTTTAAGGAGAATCATTGGTTACACTTCATTTTGCCACTGGGGCGCTCGCACAGTGTAATTACGTTTAAGGTGCACATTAGCTAGTAGAAAAAAATCTGACTCAACTTTACTGCCTCCTCTGTATTTTACGACCCCTGTGCAAAATTTGCTGTTTGGCCAACATAAGTGGAATGTTTTAATATTGGGTTAATGCAATATAGACACATTGCTCACAGTTTATTGGTAATCCATTACAGTGTTAAATACTCACTTTCACTCACTTATAACCACCTAATCCAAATAAGGTCATATAGACCATCTCAGCCAATACTTGGCGAAGGAGGGGTACACCCTGAACAACCCTCGCCAGACCATCGCGGGGAAAAACGCACACAACCATTCACTCTCACACCCAGGAGCAATTTGGAACAGCCAATTAGCCTACTGTGCATGTTTTTGGTCTGTGGGAGGAAACCGGAGAACCCAGAAGAAACCCATGCAAGCACAGGGAGAACATGCAAACTCCACACAGAAACACGAGCCCGGGATTCGGACCCAGGCCTTCTTGCTGTGAGGCGGACGTGCTAACCGCTGCGCCACCGGTTATTACTGTGATGTCATAGTAGTAACTTGTTATTAACGCTTACTGTGATGTCATAGTAGTAACTTGTTATTAACGCTTACTGTGATGTCATAGGAGGTTTTTGTTATTTAATAGTGAACTTCATATAATGATGTCAGAGGTAATTGCTTGATTTGCAAGTTGTATCACTTCTTTGTTGTATTGTTTTATAGTTCTCAACTATAACAACATCATGAGAGATTAGAGAGAGACTTTATCAAAGCTGACCTATCCTGTAAAGAAGATCTTCGGAATTAACGAAACTGATCTAAAGTTCTGGCTGGACTCCCTCAGCGATTCTTAGTGATCATTTGAACCAGAGAGGGCGGGCTGAGAGGTGCTGACGTCAGCGCCGTCTCTGCAGTAGTATCCGGCAGAGCGTTTCCTCTGCTCGGCCTTTTCAGCTGAGTGTCTGCGCCGCGCTGCAGTGAGATCCAGCGTCTCCTAACACCGCTCAACAATCCAACAAAATGATCATCTACAAGGATATCATCACTGGTCAGAATGTTTGATAACACTTTGTTAAAGCTCATTTTGGTGTAACTTTGATTATATTTTCTGTGTTTATCGCATTTGAGGGGTTTTTTTGGTTGTTTTGATTCCTTCATGTCTCGGTGGAGCCTGAGGCCTAGTTAGCATAGCTAGCTTGTAAACTCGAGCTCACGCGTTTACACGAGCACCCGTGGTTTATTTTATTTTTCAGTTTTTTCACACCGAATAATTAGCGAATGAAGTTCATACTTGTTTAGAGGAGTATTCTGGGTGAATTAAAATGTAGTTCCAAGTTGAGAATGACTCAGAAGTCACTTTATTAGGCTGTTAGCTGTTGTGCTAAAATGCCGGCATGTTGACTGGACGAGTTTTTTTTCCCTTTCCGGCAACAGTTAAATGGACTAACTGCTCTGAATTTATTTCTGCCTGTAAAGTTTACTCATTGTGAACAGCTATCTGTCACTCTCTTTCAGCTCAGAAATGTTTAAATTGGATTTTAGTTGAGTTATGGCTAGCTTTAGCTAGTTAGCTAGGTAGTAAATACCACAGGTTGGAGGAGTTTTCCAGGCCTTGGATCCGTTTCACTTCCAGGATGTTCAGTTGAGGATCAGCTGATTTGTTGAATGTAATACAATGGATTCGATAAACTAGTCATACAAGAAAAGATTTCATCTCAATCTTAATTTCAGTATTAGCTCTGTGTAATACTATGGGATGGCTGATTTTGTTTTGTGGTCAGC
The DNA here is from genome assembly GCA_039654325.1 of Tandanus tandanus. Classification (NCBI taxonomy): domain Eukaryota; kingdom Metazoa; phylum Chordata; class Actinopteri; order Siluriformes; family Plotosidae; genus Tandanus; species Tandanus tandanus. Next base: position 7,407,516 of record JBCNYH010000009.1, read on the forward strand.
TGATCCTTAACTGATCCCAGATGTTGTATTTTCCTTCACCTTCCAGGAGACGAGATGTTCTCGGACATCTACAAGATCAAAGAGACAGACATGATGATCGAAGTTGAGGGAAAGGTGACCAAATCTCCACTCATCCTTATACATGCTGCAGTTTTCCATTTTATATAATGCTTGGTTGAAATGAGTGAGTCATTGTACAGTGAGTCATTTGTGGGATTGACTCGTGAATCGAGTATCCACTCTTCCCTGAGACACAACCATTGGGTTTGATTTTATGTGATCTGTGTATTGTTTTTAAAATCTCCACTGTGTTGGGAGTTTTTTTGCCGAGTGTGCATGTTGCAGGAATGTTAGGGAGCCCTGTCCCAGAATTCAGAATCAGGATACTTTATTGGTCCTGGAGGAAATTGGGTGTGCACAGTTGCTCCATGCAAAGTAAAGAAAAGATAAATATAAAAAATTGAATGTGTGTGTATATGTGTATATATATATATATATAAATAAAATTAGGCGTGGAACTTTAACACGTTAATTACGATTAATTAATTGCAAATAATTAACACATTTAAACGCAGTTTACATTCCAAACAACGTGGAACGTTTGTCGGTGCACTGATGCACACGTCAGAGCTCGGCTGGCGGCTACCAATATGGAGGAATCGGATGAAAGCGCGACAGGGTTTGTCTTTTTCAGTCCATTAGATACACTGATGTAAAAATTTGGCACTGGTGTCTTTGTACTTTGTGTCAAAACATGTATTTGTACTATTACAAAACAATAAGCGCTAGCCAGTTAAAACAGCTAAGCTGGCTGATCAGAACAATCCGTTAATCTAATCATGAGTTGTAATTGGTGGAATTAACCATGTGGTATAAGTATTACTTGTAATGCTTTTGCCTGGGGACAGCCGTAGCTTAATGGTTAGACAAGCAGCCTTGGGACCGAATGGAAGGAAAAATGCAGGGAAAATGTGTGGCGGTGGGGAGTGAGGTGCACCTTCCCTTCCTCCTCCTTCATGGCTGAAGTGCCCTTGAGCAATGTACCTAACCCCCCAACTGCTCTCCAGGTGCCCCAATGTGTGTGGCAGCCCGCTGCCCAGAGTGTGTGTGCGCTCACTGTTTACGTGTGTGTGTGCGCGCTCACTTTGGATGGGTTAAATGCAGAGGTGATAATTTCCCTTGCGGGATTAACACAGTGTAGCAAAATCAAATAAAAAAATTCCTTTTCGATCTTTGTTGGATTTTTTCCTGTTAGTTCTTCATGGGCAGGGTGTGTGACATTTATAGCAAGGCAACTTGTTATGGGTGGAGGTGAAAACTGCTACGATAAAAACACAATCAGGTTATACAAGCCTCGGGTAGCCTTGATAGTACTGGCTCACCCTGGCATGATAGTGGCTTATGTTCAGGCTTATGTTAATTGACATGGTGTCTGAACCATCTTTTTTTTGCTTAAAAATCAGGACTTGTACGATCTCTGTTGTGGAAAGAGTTCAGTGAGGGCCTGGAAAAAGACTATCGGTTGCCCTCGAAAAGGTTCTGGACCACCATCCTCATGGGGGGAAGCAGTACTCCACAAACACTTTACAGTGGAAGTGGGGAGCTGCTTGCCTCGACTGGGGATGTTGTCTGGAGGTGGAGGGAATACTTTGAGGACCTCCTCAATCCCACCGACACGCCCTCTGGAAGAGGAAGAGCCTGGGGTTTCAGAAGTGTGTCTGCCCATCACTGGGCCAGAGGTTGCCGAGGTAGTTAAAAAGCTCTCCGGTGGTCGGGCTCTGGGGGTGGACGAGATCCGCCCTGAATACCTCAAGACTCTGGATGTTGTAGGATTGCTGAGTGTGAAGCGGCCGGGATGAGAATCAGCACCTCCAAGTCCGAGGCCATGGTTCTCAGCCAGAAAAGGGTGGAGTGCACCCTCCGGGTCTGGAATGAGGTCTTGCCCCAAGCGGAGGAGTTCAAGTATCTCGGGGTCTTGCTCACGAGTGAGGGCAGGATGGAGCGGGAGATTGACAGGCGGATTGGTGCAGCCTCTGCTGTAAAGCGGAGCTTGTACCGGTCCGTCGTGGTGAAGAGGGAGCTGACCCGGAAAGACAAAGCTCTCAATTTACTAGTTGATTTACGTTCATACCCTCACCTATGGTCACGAGCTTTGGGTAGTGACCGAAAGAAGATCGCAAAAATGAGCAGCTGAAATGCGCTTCCTTCGCAGGGTGGCAGGGCTCTCCCTTAGAGATGGGGTGAGAAGTTCTGTCGTCCAGGAAGAGCTCGAAGTAGAACTGCTGCTCCTCTGCATTGAGAGGAGCCAGTTGATGTGGCTCCGGCATCTGACTGGAATGCCTCCCTGGTGTGGTGTTTAGTGCATATTCAACTGGGAAGAGACCATGGGGTCCCAGAACACGCTAGAGGGACTACGTCTTTCGGCTGGTCTGGGAACACCTTGGCGTCCCCCAGGAAGAGCTGGAGGAAGTGGCTGGGGAGAGGGACATCTGGACCTCACTGCCTAGGCTGCTGCCCCCGCGACCCGACCCCAGATTAAGCTGAAAAAGATGAGTTTACTCTGTGAGGTGTAACATTGACTCACAGGCCTTACATCAGAGTAGGGTGTTCACCAGTGCGTCATGCTTGTGTCAACAGATGATCAGCAGAGCAGAGGGAGAAATCGACGATTCGCTGATCGGTGGCAACGCATCCGCAGAGGTCCAGGATGAGGGCTGTGATACGACGACAGTTAGCGGCGTCGACGTTGTCCTCAACCATAAGCTCCAGGAAACCAGTTACGACAAGAAGTCTTACTCCATTTATATCAAGGATTACATGAAGACGTGAGTTCTCACATGTGCTATTCTATGAAAATGATGTGATTGGAAAGTGGAGTCAGGGTGTCTGTCTTTTTATTTATCTTTTATTTTTTTATTAAAACAGCTATTTTCTCTCTCTTTATGTATAACGACACCATGTGTGTCTAAAAGCAGAGCCCCGATAGGTTTACTAACATGTAAGCATGTTATACACACCAGAAATGTCATACGCTTCCTTAATGTGATTGGGTTAAAATCCTTTCTATTCACATGAGTAGTGCATTGCATGGCAGTAATAGTTTATATTGTCAGCTATAAACGAAGATACCTCCTGCATATGGCGCATGGAATTTTGTTTATGTTAAAAAGTTTATTTTATTTTATTTAAAAAAAAGTATATTTTATGGCTTAAAACAACAGTTTGGAGGGGAAGATGAGTAGAAGTTACCATCACTCAGTCATTCATTCCCATCACAATGGTTATATTGGGTACCCCAAGGCCTTTTTTGTTTCATGTAATAATCTCTTATATAACAGTTAATCAGAAAAACAATGATACCTCATTTATTAAAATACCTTTTATTGGTTTAAAAGTTACAGTATTTTAAAATCTTCAGGATATGGTTTTGTGGTCTGTTTTACTCTAAAATAGCCAAAATGCCAAAATTGCATTTTCATACATTTAAATTAAAAAAATTAAATTAAAATGCTTATTACTGTACATTTTCTTATTCACTTTTGTATGTAGTTTGGCTCTAATTTTTTAAGTTATTATCTGCATGATAAATGTAAAATATTCAGTCCTAAAAATTGAAGAAAAATCTTTGCACTTGTCAAAATGGCCGAGTCGGCAAATCCGTAGACTTTTGAAAGTAAATCAGCCATAATTTCCTTAATATTGGTGCCATTAACATCAGGTTTGAACTGTTATACAGCTTAAAACATT
>JBCNYH010000009.1:7419544-7436753 GCA_039654325.1 Tandanus tandanus
TTGCCTTCAGCGAAGACGACGCTGGCTGTATTTCTTTTTCCTCATCCATGTCAATGCTAGGCTAAAAGCTAGTTCTGGAGCCGCCACTCACTGGGACAATTCACGACGGAGGCCGTGTGTGGACAAACGGTACGCGTTGTGAGTAAGGTTGGAAATGCTCTTAAAAATCGATTCTTGAAAATTTGAATCGATTCAGAATCCTAATAAATAAGAATCGCAATGCAGACGTGAATCGATTTTATTCCGACAGCCCTAATATCTATCAATTAAGTAGGTGCTGCTCTTAAATCTTCTGGGTAAGTCTTCTATCTTTCAGTTGAATATGTTCATGTATATTTGTGTTGCAATGTGATGTCTGTAATGAATTTGTATCAAAAGAATTATTAGATTGTTAAATATAATAGAGGCCATCTCAATATCAGCTGACCTATAACTATGTACAAAGTATTGATGTATCATTAACATGGTAATCTTTCAATAAAAAATTTAACTGCAATTTATCAGCATTTTAAAACATGAAATGACCGTTAGGGCGCAAGGACACTTCGTCAAACAAGTTCAAATGAGGATATGGTCACTTTTATTAACATATAATCAACGTTATGATGGTGTTATTTTCCTTGTCACTAAGCCTGTACAATCAGCACTGTCAAAAGCAGCACAATCAGCACCGTCAAAACTAAAGTCTCCGGTAACAATCCAATAATGTTCATATTCATGGAACATTAAGCTAGAAGATTCGTAATATATACATTCATAATTCTTTATATTTGAGAGGTAACATCAACTTCTTTCAGTTTGTGTGTCACTTCTGCGCTCAGCGGGTCCGCCATGTTGCTTGCCCCGAGTTGTTCTCGGGAGGACGAGTAGTCTTGGCCTAAACATCCACTAGGCGCCGTTTCACACCCAATAAATTTTCTTATACGATTGTTTAAAAAAAAAAAATAGACAATATAAGCTTTTCTTTTTATATGAAAATTACGATTTTGCATTTATTTAACCATTCTATAACACGAATGAACATTTTTAAACTGGTATTTTAACCACTTTTGGCGGAGTGATGGGCATAATTTTTATACGAAAATGTGGCTGAAGAAATTATCTAGCCGTCTCAGTGTTTCCGAGCGATTCCAACAAATGAGAAACTGCGCGAGCCAACATAAACCATCATGCTTTGCGAGCCGGCGTTCAGCACTGGGCCGACGTGCTGTCAGAAGGCTGGTACAGCCTGTTTTTAATTACTGTTAAATTGATTAAATATGCCAGTTATACACAAAACATGGACATATGATATGATAAACACTTAACTTTTGCTTTTACACAAGTTTAATACTACAATTACCGTGTTTAAAATAAAATCACACTTGTCCACGCTTGCTGCGGCAGCCCTTGGGGTACCTGGTTATATTCCGCCATGATAAAGATCACCACAGGTTTCCGTGTTCAGGGAAGGGCAGACTCTTGTGCGTACCTTTGCCAATTTGTCCACAGAAGACCGCAGCTCGGTAGGATTAATGCATGGACAGGCAATTGACCACAGTTGTGTGTGTACTATAGGAGTATTTTAGGGCAACCTCCATTTCGAATGTTATGGAAAACGTTGCGACAGTATGTGTCACTGGTCTGTTTAAAGCAGTAGTTTCTACAGGATATACGCAGAATCAAATGTACACCATCAGCTCAGGACAGACTACTGTATTCAAATTATTAAATGTTTAAATCAAAGCACTACTTCAGGCTTCTTTATAAATACCCTTTACCCTTTCATGTGTTCTTGTTCTGTTGTGTTAAATAAAAAAAAAAAAAAAAAAATTACCTGTTGTTAAAATGATTTTTTTTTTTATCCTGTCCTGAGTTGACATAATAGAAATCTGCCAAACACGGAATAAAAAGAGAAAGGCCTATTGTAATGCTTCATGGCAGGTTCTTCCATTCATTCTAGTTATTTCTTGAAAAGCAAAAAATATATAGGTGTGTGACTCGCTGCAGCATAATACGGATTAAGTAGGAAATTTGACATACTGTGATGTCGCTAATCAGGAAATGCCACGTTTAAGAAAATGGTAATTGGTTACAGAACCAGTTTCTGAATGTTCCCATTTGAAACTCTCTAACATCCATAAACTAAATTAATCCGGCACTCGACCAATCAGCGCCATCGTACTAGCATCTTCCGAGCAACAGATAAGTTCTGTTTACACAGAGTCATGTCTGTTTTGAGGCGCCTCATTGGTTTACCGTTATATAATTTAGGAAATCAAGGTGTCTGCCTTTGCCAACTAACTTGTCTGCCCTTTCCGACCGCTGAGCCCTCCTGGACAATTTGACTACTCCAATTTGTCCACAGCTTCCGATATCCGTTAAACCGGGGTCTGTGGAATGGAGGGTCGAGTGCACTTGGACATGGAACCATTTCTTAAACAAGTATTTTAGCATGGATAGATTGTGTTTGGATATTTGAGTTTGGTCATGTTGAAGATTATGCTTTGTCATTATTCTTGGCAAATATTGCATTTTCGTCCTTTTCCTTTTTTTTCGTCATTTTCAACTTGGCCTCTTACTCAAAACACTACCTTGCAACTTAATCCGTATTGTGCTGGAGCAGGTCACACTATAATTTTCTGTATTTGTTCAGAAGCTTGTTAACAGATTAATCCCGAGAAAATAAACTGTTGTCTTGAATTATATAAATATATAATGAATTATTTATGATGTGCATCTCTTGACAGCCCGGTCACTTCTCTTGTGCTGTGAGTGGGTTTTAAAATTTGGATGCTAAATGAAATGTCCCTGCGCTTTCTTCATGTCTTTTGTGGCTTAGGAGATTGAATTGGGGACTACATGACTTTAAGGGTGTTCATTCCTTTGTAGCTGAAGCAGTGTGGATGACATTGTCGGTGTGTTTGGTGAATACATGCCTGTTTTCTGTGACAGGGTGAAGGCCAAACTGGCGGAGGCAAATCCTGGACGAGTAGAAACCTTCATGGCTAATGCTCCAGCTGAGGTCAAGAAAATCCTTGGCAACATCAAGAACTACCAGGTAAACTTTGTGTGTGTGCAAGCAAGGGTGTGTTCATGATAACGTGCGATGATGACTATCTTAGGACACCTTTGGAGGTCATGACCAGTGAAACCAAATCATCTTCTGAGTACGCTCGGAACTTTAGTCGTCATGGCTCTAATGTTCTGGTTTTGGTTCTGACTGAATCCCCCCGGCAGTTTTTTACAGGTGAATCCATGAACCCGGACGGAGCGATCGGACTGCTCGACTTCCGTGAGGATGGAGTGACGCCGTTTATGCTGTTCTTCAAAGACGGTCTGGAAATTGAGAAATGTGTAAGTGTATTAAGATACCCATAATAAATTAAGGGTATTAAGAGATCGGTCAGTGTTTAGTATCTTGTGAATGGTGATTCATTGTTAAATACAAATTCATGAACACGGCTTAAAACATCAATACGATTTCCTGGTTTTCTGTGTCAGTCCGCATGTTATATGACTGACTTTAAAAACAGTAGGCGGAGCTTGTGGGCTTCATGAATGCGAAAACGGTTAAACGCTACAATATTGCCAGTGTTATCATCTATGTACTAAATTTCTGTCGGGTTTTCTTTTGTTTGTAGTATCCTGCCTTAATCATATGATTATCAGACAGTGCTTGTTTTCTTTATATTGGATTTTCCATAAGTGCTGTTCCTGTGGGATATCATAGCATTGTACGTTCATGTTATAGGTTTAATGTACTCGGATATGGCTATACTACATTTTGAGGTTTAGCGTTTTGGAGGGGAAATGGGCGGAGCCTGGTTTCTGGCATCTACTGATAGACCTGATGCCATTGTCAGTGGCCTCTGGGTTTGCACTCAGATGCAACAGTATTCCTCCTCATGCTTTCTCACTGTCTGAAGTGGCAGAAGCAGATTGAAGAGAGGAGGACAGTCCAGCCATTTTTATCCGGCCGTGTTTGTTTATTGCCCCTGCATTGCTGATGTAGTGAGGGCGTGTGATGACGGCAGTTTAAACATGCTTTTTTTTTTCGGTCTGAGAAGCATGCAGGTAGTTGGGTTGTCCAGTCTCTCTAAAATAAGAACACTTGGGTTGGAAGTCCTGCATCACTTTCTGTTTAAGAGTTTCTTTCTCACTGCTTGTAAATCCTTGTGTGCTCACACTAGTAAGCAGCAACGCATGTGTTCTTTGCTGGTGTTTAGACACAGCTGTGAGATTTCTCATTGCTATGCTTCAATTAGTGGGGTGTTGTAAAGTGACGAATTCTTCAGGTCAGGCCTGTGGTGTGAGCGGTGGGGTATTCACTACATAAAAGGGTGAGTGAGGTTTCATGTTCCATCAGCATACAACCTGTAGACACGAAGATAAATAACGCTTGGAATGAAGTACGTCAGCAGTAGTGAATATGACATGGAAGCTCATACGCAGCAAAGAGCTCACACCAGGCCACGTTTTCACTGATCTAGTCTGACACGCTAAGTGAAACCGTGTGAGGGTCAGGTTTTTGAATGAACTGTATCGGATATTGAAGGTGTTTTGTATGTGTGGATCTATGAACTGTACAGCACTTAGCGATTGGTGTAACTGGAGTGAACATTTGGGATGGGATGGTGTCTAACGTGTGTGTGATCTCTTTTTAGTAAACTACCCTGCCTGTATCCCCGACTGCTGCTTCTCATCAGCGGATGGCCGTGAAAGCTTTTGGATCAGATCCCTCATTCCACTCGACTCCATCAGGATCAGGACTGAAAGCTCTTTTAAACACCTCCCCCCTCCTACTCGGCCACCGCTCTTTGATTCCTTTCTCGGTGTCCACGCAGAAGAACTTAAAGCCCCTCCACACCCCAGCTCGTTGGAGCGAACAGTATTTTAGTGAGCTGGATCAACATTAGAGAGTGCTGCATTTTCTGGGGGATGAAGACACGATGCAGCTCACGTTAGGGTTTAATTTTTTTATTTCATCCACTCTGACTGCCTGCCAATTGGTTTTGCTGTGTGCATGTCGGCACTCACAGGGCAGTTGTACAGATATCATCTCTCCCCCTCCCCAGTCATGTTCTCAAAATTCACAGGATTGTATAGGATTTCTTGGCACTATTTGTGAAATGAATAAAGTCAAGCTGCTGGCTAAAGGGGTTTTGTGTGGACTTGAGAGTTATTTAATTATAACTGCATTTATTTATAATTGAGATATATACACACAATAATAATAATGAGATGCAGAAGTACTTGATGGAATGCATCACTTGGTATGCCTCCACTGTAAACCTGAAGGGATCTTTGAACTTCATTCATTTTCTGAATCGCTTAATTCTAATTAGGGTCGCGGGGAGGCTGGCGCCCATCTCAGCCGACTCTGGGCGAGGGCAGAGTACACCCTGGACAGCTCGCCAGGCCATAAACACACTGACAGCTATGCAGCCTACTCTTGATGAAAATCAGCAATGGTTCTTTTACATGCCTCTCACCACAGACAGTATGGGTGTATGTATGTGTGTATATATATATATATATATATATATATAAATAAAATTTTGTCTTGTCTCAAACATCGGATTAAAACTTGAGTCGATTCATTGCTTGAATCGATTCGCTGCTAGTTTCTGCCTTAATGTGTCCTCAGAATTCCCATAAATATGACTTGTTGCACATGAACACCCTGTCATGTATGGGCAGTGTTACTACTTTATCCTCCATCTTGTTTGATTCAGTAGCAACAAATGCATTAATGCTAATTTGTGCGAACACACCCATCAGGCTTAACACTCCATGTTAGAGGGATTTATGAACGATGCTTTAAACCATTTTGGTGTTTATACTATCTTGTAATCCTGTTGTCTGATGTGTTGAGACAAAATGTTTAATCCTGAAGAAACGTAGTTAGTATTTTGGTAAATTGTATTTAAAGTAAAAATTGTGCACATTTATAGTTGATTAATTTATGTAGGTTTTAAAGGAGTCTGTTGAATTCCCAGGTATTAAATAAGATCAGCTCAATTCAGTTTTATTTGTATAGCTCTTTTTACATCTGACATTGTACAAAGCAGCTTTACATAGTAGAAACAAAACTGATGAATTTAAACATTTCTCTATGAACCTTACACATCCCCGGTGAAGAAACCCACAGTGATGGTGGCAAGGAAAAACTCCCAGTCAACACGAGGAACAAACCTTTAGAGGAACCAGACTCAAAAAGGAAGCCCATCCTCATTTGTTTTCTCTTGGGAGTAAAATGTAATCAGTCAGACTGTCTTCCTGAAACCATTTGCTGACTTGTACATGGGTGTCAGTGACTGAGGTTAGTAAACATCAATGTATTTTGCTATTTTGAAATCGTATGCCCACTACAGGGTTGCAAAATTGGTACACACAAACTGAATGCTTCTAAAGAGGAAATTTGTGCCATTCACGGATGTAACAATGGGACTTTGTGATGTACGTGTGATCCCCCATTCATTCTCTTCTCATTTCCAACTGAATTGAAAGATCCAGAAGGGATGAATGGGCAAATTAGTAAGATGACCCAGTTTTATTTCATTTGATATTATTTGCGTATGTTAATTAGCATAAAACTAATGCGAAACCAGTACGGCTTCATGCATGCCTGTATGGTCCCACTCACAGCCACTGACTTTATGCCCCTGGGACTTTTAATTCAGCAAAGGTCCCTACATATATTTTATGAACAAGCAGATGATGATGAAATAACACGCACACAACCATTCACACTCACATCTACGGGCAATTTGGAACAGCCAATTAACCTAATGTGCATGTTTATGGGCTGTGAGAGGAAACTTGTGTACCCAGAGGAAACCCACGCAAGCATGGTGAGGACATGGAAACCACACAGAATTGCCTTCACTGAGTCTGGGACTCGAACCCAGGACTTACTTGCTGTGGGGCGGACGTGATAACCACTACGCCTACATTCCACAAGGGGGCTGCCATCATCAATCCAAAACTCCTCCTTCATCTGTGAAAGGGTTTTTAGGAAACAAAGCCATTGTGCACCTTGTTTTTTTTCAGTGCTAGTGGAAATAAGCAGTGCAGATATACACAACTCTTCCCTGGAACACTCAATGATTTTTTTTTTTTTAAATGTTAGTATTAATGGTAGCATTGAGACGTTTCATCATATTACAGTCATATTAAAGGCAGGTCCTACACAAGACATAAATTATTTGCAACATTTTATATGTAAAAATCACACTGCCCATTCTTACCAATTTAAACACTTTAAAGTGCCAGATATCATGATTTTGTTTTCTCTCCGAATAAGAGCTAAAGGATACCAGCTAACTGACTTGAAATTCGCGGTTTGTGTACACAAAAACCTGCGACGTCATTTTCGGAAAGTGCGGCTCATGTGACAAATTTGCAGCGGAAAGAGAGTCAAAAATGTCAATGTGCAAAATGCGTGTATTCAAAACTGAGTCTGAACAGAAAAGAGCAAGACGTGAACACGACAAGGAACGACAGAAAACGAGGATTTCTATCCCAGATCGTTGTCAGAGGTGGCAGGCACTACGGGAAGAGAGAAATCTTCAAACGCATTCAGATACAGACGGATTTTTGCATGACTGGTAAGTAAAACACTCTATTATTGTTCAGTCTTCGCTCACATCTCCAGACTGGAAGTTGCATGAGCCATCGCCTCTGTTGCATGTCACTAGTGTTTTTCTGTGGTTGTGTGACGTCACTGAATTGCGTGTACACAAACTTAGGTATTGTTCGGGTATTTTCGTGAATGAAAGTCACTGGCAGATTTGCAAACTTGCCCTGCAAGTTCTCGAAAACTTTTGTACCCCATTATTGGTGGAAAATTGAGAAATGAGTAATTATAATTGTGTTTTGGCAAGAAAATACTTAGTTCTGTTAAATAGTGATGTTTGTCAAAACCGCTGGGTTGACCATGCATAGGGTATACTTTCCGCAGGACATGCCTTTAAGTTTGCAGCTCGCAAAAAACAAATACAACTCAGTCAGGGTTGAATTCCTGTACTAATTTATTTCAGTAGAACACACACTACCTTAAAACTTGGGTTAAAATCATTAACACTGACTGGGTGTGTCTACAGGCTGCCCGTTATCACCATGGTCATTATTCAGCAACAAAAGTTAAAATAACAATAATAATAAGCTATAATGGTGTAATTATACCTCCACAATTCCCTGCATGTTTCTTTCCCATAAAAAAGGAGTAAAAACACTAAAGTGTAAAACATAAATCCACAAACAAGTGGTTACTAAGATACTGAGGTTACGGTACTAAGGAAATTATAACAACCAGAAACCGCCGTTATAAAGAATAAGGAAAGCAGTGAGGGGGAGGAAGCCTCCTAGTCGCTCTTCTCCTCTGTCTGGTAATGTCTGTACTCGGGTTTCAGCTCCCACGTGTTCTTGTGAGTTCCTTTCACGTTGTAGATCCCGATGTCACGCAGGATCTCCTTCAGGTAAATCTGAGTGCAGAGAACGTACACAAGACACACACTTCGTCAAAAGATATTTGTGGAACAGTCTCCTGGCCACGAGCTTCAGGATCAGATTCCGAGCAGGACGGGGCTTTTTTTAATCGATGTACAGAAAAAATAAATCAGAAAAAAAAAAACTCCCGCTATTTAATCTCATCATTAGTTATAATGTTGTGAATATAAAGATTTAGGCACTGCCTAAAAGTGGAGCTCTGAAAATATTCACTTCTCCTGATACAGAGGTTTAACGTGAACTCGTTTTGATGATGCCATCAATGATGTAATGTCATGTAACCGTCACGTTATGGCCGCCCCCTCCCCAAAGTTTTGATATTGTCTGAAGGTGTTACGCTGTTCAGATTAGATTGATTTATCGGGGAGAGGGACGTCTGGACCTCACTGCTTAGGCTGCTGCCCCCGCGACCCGACCCCGGAAGAAGCGGAAGAAGATGAATGAATGGAAACCCAGTATCACCACAGGGTAGCGAGATGCCATTCATCTGGATAGAATCACTTCCGTAAGCATGTTATACGTGGCAGAAATGTTATGCGCGTCCCTAATGTGATTGGGTTAAAAGCCTTTCTATTCAAATGAGTAATGCATTGCAAGACAGTAATAGTTTATTATGCCAGCTTAAAAAAAAAAAAAAAAAAAAAAAAAAGATACTTACTGTATATGGCACATAGAATTCTGTTTACGTTGTTAAAAAAAGTTTATTTTATGTTATGGCCTGAAATGAGTAACAGTTTGGAGGGGAAGATGGATTGGAGGAGTACCATCACTCAGACATTCATTCCATCACAACGGTTATCACCACAGGGTTCCCATGTGTACACATATGTATGGATAGACAGTGTTCCCAACACAAAAAATCATATTAATGCTAAATCAATTTCTGTAAAGTATGGTGCTCCACATGGCCATTATATTGATGTATATAATAAACAGTTATTATAGATGAACTACAACCTGCTAATAAAATGGTAAAATCTTTGTAGAATCAAAAATATATTAAATTGGACATGTTCCAGGACCCTTTTTTTCTTGACCTTTCAGTACCTGCAGACACTGATCCGATACCCAGGCATTAACAATTATCTGCATTCATTTTTGGTAACAGCTGTGAAATTGCCCCTAAGAGAAAGTGTGATTGTGTATTGCTGTGTGTGCTGCCCTGCATTGGTCTGGTAAGCTGTTCAGGGTGCACCCGGTCATCGCCCAGTGTCGGTGGAACAGCCTATTAGCCTAATGTGCATGTCTTTGGACTGTGGGAGGAAACTGGAGTATCCAGAGGAAACCTAGCAAGCACGGGGAGAACACGCAAATTCCACAGAGATGCCCAGGACTCGAACCCAGGATCTTCCTCTTGTGAGGCGCACGTGATAACCACTACGCCATCATGCTGCCTGGTATCAACATAACTCTAAAAATACACATACATATATATATATATATATACATACACACACACACACACACACACACACACACACATATATACATGTATATGTATAATCTGTAATAAACATATGCCCCCATGGTTTCTTACCACAGGCTGTTTGGTGATGTCCACCAGATCTTTAATGTTGTAATACTGATGCTTCTCAAAGGCAGAGAACAGCATGTCCAGCACCTGCTGCTTGTCTGCTCGAGCTCTTTTACCTTCTTCCTTCTTCTTTTTCTCATAATCCAGCTGTGGGGGCAGGGAAAGAGAATAAATAAGGATGATGTCATAACCAGGAAATTACTGTTTCCTGTTAATGCACTAGTACGAGACTTTTAATTCCACTGCTTTGTCAAAAGCCAGTGTTCCAGGGGTCAACCGGCAACAACCATTTTCCTCACTGTTGTTACATGAAAAATCGACCCCCATGTAACAAATTTCACGCGGATGATGTTGGCACATGTTTGGAAACACAAGATGATGAATAATTAAGTCGGTGTTTTATGGGTCAACTTCCAATGTTGCGCAGACAAAAATCGTTGCAAGTTAACCGTGTAACGTCCGGCTTAACACGTCTACTCTGCTGCATGATTTATTATCAATAAAACTCAACACTGTTCAGATTCTTTATGGAAAACTGAGGTTTCACAATGAAGTGACGCACATTATAAGCGTGGTTGGCCACAGGTTTGTAGTTAGTGGTGACGGCTTTTTCCAGCTGCTGAGAAAACCGGTGAGGCTTCGACGACTCCTCGATCTGCAGCCTGGAATGAAATAAGAGCTCAGGAAGCAAACACTTTTGAAAGCAGTTTATTTCTTTATGACTTCCACAGGGCAGGACTTCTTACTGTACATGTACGTGTCAGTGTGTTACCTTTTTAACCTCATGTAGTGCTCATTGGCAGCTGGTCTGCACTCAGCTCGCTGCACCACCACACCCTCCAGTGCTATTTTGTCTTTGTGAAGAGACACACAAACATCATCATCATCATTATCAAGTGGTCTGAAAATAGCACACACTATGGTGATACCAAACACAAGACCACTTCCGTTCAGTCATTTTCCATAACTCATTACCAAATTCTCTGGATGCCCCATTTCCCGACACACAGCCTACCACAACATCTTACAGTCCTCATGGGGATGATAATGATAGCATGGGTGCGATTCTTATCAGCTCACACTACAACTCATTGCATCAGCAGTTAAAACTCGTGTATTGAGACACTGATCATTCTACAGATGCTCCAAAAGTCCTGAGAGTAGGCAAAGGACTCACCTTGACCCGTACCAGTACCTGAACCGCTGCCTTCAGCGTCTGACTGGCCTATGAGAGGGATGGCAACATGAGAACCAAAGGAACACAAACACACCAAGCCTCATATAAGTACACGCACTGCCACAAGCCAAAGCCCACACACACACACACGCAGATGCACATGTTACACGGAGTCAATTAAGTACTCACAGTTGCTCACAAGTCCTCCTCATCACGCAGCCACTCACTCACTCACTCGCTCACACACTTGTACTGTGTGTACTGTAACCCGTCTGATGTGAACACAGCCACACCCCAATCCCAATTCTGAAGTACGTTCACTTCACTCCTCCTCCAACACCCAGGCACCAAGGTCTCATTAAACATTCTACTTAAAAAAAATAAAAAATAAAAAAAATAAAAAGCTGTGTCCTGTATATGATTGTGACATTAACTGGTATGACAGAAAGCATCCCGTTGTGTTAATTACTTTAGTTGGTTGCCATGGCAACAAACACCAAACTTTGTACTTTGTAAAAATAAATAAATAGAAAATTAGTGGTTTACACAGCTAAAATTCACTTGCGTTTGACCAATCACAACAAACTTACAATTGGATCAATCACAGAACACTTACAGCCTGGCCAAACACAGAAAACTTGTGCCCAGACCAATCACGGTACACTTACTATACGACTGGACCCATCACCGAAAACTTACATCAAGACCAATCACAATACACTTACTGTATGACTGGACCAATCACCATAGACTTACTACCAGACCAATCACAGTACACTTATAGCCAGGCCAAACACAGAAAACGTATGTCCAGAACAATCACAATACATTTAGAGTATGACTGGACCAATCAACATAAAAAGGTACGTCCAGACCAATCACACTATAATTACTGTATGACTGGACCAATCAACGTAAATGTACATCCGGACCAATCAAAATACACTTATGTCCAGACCAGTCACTTATGTCTTGGCCAATCACAGTAAATTTACTTCGGGGCCAAGCACTCTTACGTCCAGACCAATCACAGCACACTTACGTCCAGACCAATCACAGCATGCTGTCATCCGGACCAATCACAACACACTTGTTGTTCATGGTTTCTTTTGTGCTGAGAAAAAAACCTACCATGAAGCAGAAGGTTTAAAAAGTCTTTCAAAACTTTTCCAAAACAACTATAATCACCCTCAATTCCTGCAATGCAGATGCACAAAAAGCGAAACTCTGATTGTCCTGGGTGCTGGAGTGAGGAGAGGAGAAAACCTCCTCGTATTGAGATTGGCTTTCAGTGTGTCTCTGAGAAAATCTTCTGAGCTCAGTCCTGACACAAACTCTATCCACCCTCAAACACACACACACACTTTTAATAAACACAACCCAAGCTTAGCACAGCAACACAGGTCATGTGTGAGAAAAGCGAAGCTTGATTTTTCTTGTAGAAACCAGGTTACTTTCACAGAAGCGCACCACTGAATCACACACCCACGACACGGCAACACAGCACAACACACGGTTCCATTAATGAAGCAGACGGGAAGGTCGCGCATGGGCAGCGGCAGAAGGTCCAACACAAAATGAACAGAATCATCACATCAAAACCACCAGATCAGTCAATCAATGTCAATCACCCAGATTGAGAAAACAAAGCGAGAGAGAGAGAGAGAATCACTAGAGCTGAAAGCATGACAAACCCAAACCAGTTAACATTGAACGAGCAGCTCATTACAGCAGTAAAAGTACAGCAACACAGATGTTTCTAACACATCAGCTCTTTAATAATAAACATTATTAGTATATATTACACAGAAACTGGTGCAATCTGTATGGTTTGCTATCTCGGGGAAAATGCTTGAATCAATTAAAAATGTAAAAATAAACCATTGTTTTAGTTTGCCTTCTGCTTCTGTGTAGTATACACTAAATCCATTATGCACCTCAGGCTCGGTGGATGTTGCTGAATACTTCCTCTGAGATGGAACGTCAATCCACCTCACCTTCAGTGAACACATTTTATTTAACATCTAAACATCTATGCAGCTCAGGGCTCGGTTCTCAGACCAACATTGAGCTTTTAATATGTTTTTATAATATACACATTTAGATCATTTATATACCATCCCAAGCAACAGAAGGTAAAATATATATATAGAATATTTACATTTATCCAGAGTGACTTAAATTTTTATCTCATTTTACAACTGAAGGGTTAGAGCTTTTCGCAAGGGCCAAACAGTGGGTGGTACTGGGGCTTGAACCCACAACCTTCTGATCAGGAACCCAGGTCCAGATCCTTAACCAACGAATCACCACTGCCCCAAATATATTACTCTAACCTCAAAATCCAGCAGATTTAAGTAAGGTTTACCTCAGCAAACCTGCCTATTTAAGTCTAACTACTAGCCAATGTATCTATTAGCAATGTAGCATTTAGTTACTATAAATACAAAAAATAACCTTGTTTCTCTAATAAGCTAATTCACACTAGCAATCTAGCTGACATCTGTTATTTTGTGACTAAAAGAGAAACTACGCTCTATAACAAGATAATCATGATTATGCCAACTATAAAATCATTGTACGCATGTTTATTTATTAGCAAGCGAGCTTACGCACACCTGCTCAGAAGATTGGGGTCATTTAGAAATTTCCTTGTTTTTGAAAAAGCATGTTTTTTCCAATAAAAAAAAGCATTAAATGAATCAGAAATACAGTCTGTACACTGTTAATGTTGTACATGACTATTAGAGATGAAAACAGCTGGATTTTAATATCTACATAGATGTACAGAGGTCCATTTACAGCAACCATCAGACTTCTGGTTCAAAGGCACACTGTGTTAGCTATTCCAAGTTTATCATGTTAAAGGCCTAATTAATCATTAAAACCCTTATGCAGTCATGTCAGCACAGATGAAGACTAAAATTGCCCTTTTTTGGGCTAGGGCATTTGTACGTTTGATTATAGATTCAAAATGGGAAAAAAAAAAAAGAACATTCTTGTGAAATTCATCAGTTTATATTTGGCTATTCCATATGAGAAACTGTCAAGAAACTGAAGATCGCATCCAACGGTGTGTACTACTTCCTTAACAGAACAGCGCAAACTGGATCTAACCAGGAGAGAAAGACAAGTCTGAGGCCCCGGTGCACAACTGGGTGAGAAGACAAGTACATCAGAGTCTCTAACTGGAGAAACTAACGCATGACAGGTCCTCAGTTGGCAGTTTCATTAAATAGTACCCGCAAAACACCAGTCTCAACTTCAACAGTGAAAAGGCAACTCCTGGATCTTGAAAAATATATCTGAAACTGGTCAGTAAAAAGAAAAGATTAAGATGGCAACAGAACACAGACATTGGACAGAAAAAGATTTGGAAAAAAGTACTAAAAGTAGATAGGTGAAACTATGTTTATCTTTTTACGTTTATAAAAATATTACATCAAATCTACAGCCCCAAACAAAAATACAGGGCTAATTTGTATAAAAATCTTCTCTGTTTACTTAAACTAGCTGTTGTGTGTATCTCAAGTATACAATTTGTAATGTATACATATAAAGTTGCAGTGATGTGTACAAGATTACATTACATTATACACAACATGTGAACATGTGATTTTACACACACATACATATACATATTATATATACACACAGACACACACACACATATATATATAAATAAAACAGCAGCTCTGTGATTGCTGCACAGACGGCCTTTCGAAGACGTGCTGTGTGTGTGTGTTGTGTGTGTATACGTGTGTGTGTGTGTGTATACGTGTGTGTGTGTGTGTATATATGCATAAGATTAAGATTTTTTTTTTAAATGATTTAAATATCAATGAAATGAAAAGAATATGGCAATAATTCAAATGTAAATCTGTGATTTTGTCCAGGTGTAGTACCGAGCAGGCTGCAGACAGACGTATAATTTATAACAGGTGATATGTTGAAAGGACGTCATAAACGTTATTTAATGCTCAATTTAAGTCTGAGAGTTTAGGCCTCTAAAGCTGAACTTAAACACTCATAAAGGAGGACATGGACTCTTTACCTGAGGACGTCTCGGTGAAAACTGCCAAGGTCTGTCCCCCGACCGTCTGCAGGGTGAAAGGGTGTTCACGAGGCACTCGCACCATGGATGCCTTCTCCCCCATGGTGTCTATCTTTGTCAGCTCCTCATTCAATGTGAAGGACACCTGACAGGATGAAAACAAGTACACGACACTTCGACAATACAGTATGCACTACTATCTCCAGGGTGTATTTCAATGTTCAATAGATCAGTACTCACCTCTGCCTTTCCCTGATTCCTGTAAATAACAAACACAAAACAAGTCATCACTAAAACTGTCCTGTACTAATTACGTCATATTAAACACGTTTAACGACTGCACATACTTGCCAATCCGAAGTTTTCCTACTTCTCCTCTTCCTGATGCTTTGGCCCATTGCTGGGACAAATACTTTGGTACCTGAGTGACACAGAATGACTCATGTTCTAATAATGTCCACAACGTGACTCAAAATGTCTGCCTCCGTGACAAAGTGCAAACGCCATGGCATTGGTTTTCTCCTCAAACAATATGAAGAAGCCATGATTCTGCACGGTGGAAATAATAACAAAGTCCAACAGTCGACAGTACGAGCTGGTTCGAACTAAAAGTACGATGTGTGTATGCTAGAGAGAGAAAGAGAAACACACACAAGCACAATGGCAATGCGTATCAATGCGTTCTTCATATATCAATCACTGCCAGCTCATTTCCATTCAGGGTGGCAATCATTTTGGAGGTGACCATTGTTCGAGTCTACCCAGTGACTCAAACTGAATCATGGTGACTTGGAAAAAAAAATAATAATAATAAAGCTGGCCACTATACGAGGCAGAATCTACTGCCTTATAATCATAACAATACAGTAATTCCATCACATTTCGAATCTGATTGGTTGGAAGGTGTTGACTCCTCTTCTAGACCAGCAGCTCAGACAAAAGTGCAGCTGAACATCACAGGTTTAGACTCCATCACTTAGATAATGTTTTGTTATTGATTTGAGCTGTTGTTTAAGAGGAAGAAGACGCTCACAAGCGACAGAGTAGGTCTAATCCATCCACGACACAGAGGAGGGTTTATTCCTTACATATTACATTCCCTTATATAATCTAGTGTACTTACATTTAGGACAGTTTATAATAATGTACCTAATATTACAATATCATCAATGCTAATGAACCTAGCTCTTCTCTGGCTCTGTGTGTGTGTGTGTGTGTGTGTGTTACTTACTTTCACCAACCACACGCCTGTATTTTGTTTAGCTCCGGTTAAATCCACATCTCCTCTCTCCGACATCCTGATATTTTAAACTTGTATTACTTTTATAAATTCATCGGGATCTTTAATTAATAGTTTCAGACCTTGCTCCACCTCACAAACACCATGTACACATTCACAGAGAGCTAAAATGACTACTATAAATATGAAGCTAGTTACTACTGCGTGGTTTGGAGTCCCAGAGTAATACTAGTACGGTGGCCGCATCAGGACAAAAGCAATCCCGTGACTCATGTAACTTCCTGTTTCCGCCAGTTTGGAGTGTAGGTATAAAGACATTTCGGCACGTCAAGCGGAAGCGCTCAGTCCGCCATCTTAAAGCGGTGCGAGTGGGGAGCAGGTGTCGGTACGGAGCCCCTAAAGGGTGTCGTGCTCACGAGAAACCTTAGGTTAAGCACAGGCAGTTGTGCTTTCTCGTGCTCACGTTTCATTGTATTCCCCCCCCCCATGTCCCTTTAGGGCAGGGGTCTCAAACTCGCGGCCAGCGGGACGATAGTTTGTGGCCCCCGCCTTAATATGAAAGTTAAATGTTAGTGCGGCCCGCGAGTTTGATATGTTTGGCACGTTACAGTGTTGTGGGCGGAGCTCAACGAATCTACCAATCACGGTGGGGTATATGGCTCTCGGGGGCGGGACATCGGCCGGGTTTGATGCAAGCAGAGAAACATTTCT
>JBCNYH010000009.1:7439144-7450043 GCA_039654325.1 Tandanus tandanus
TGGCGAGCTGTCCAGGGTGTACCCCGCCCTCGCCCAGAGTCGGCTGAGATGGGCACCAGTCTCCCCGCGACCCTAATAGGAATAAGCGGTTCAGAAAATGAATGAATGAATGAATGAATCTGGTTACCTCCCACAGTCCTAAAACATGCACATTAAGCTAAGTGGCTGTTCCAAATTGCCCCTAAGTGTGGTTGTAAATGGTTGGATGTGTGTTTGCCCTGGCGAGCTGTTCAGGGTGTACCCCACTTTCGCCCAGTGTTGCGACCCTAATAAAAGGACTTGGTTCAGCAAAGGAGTGAGTGAGTATTAGCTGAGTATCCTGGCTCCTGCTGCACAACTAGCATAGCATGTGAAGCAACCAGATGTGAACAAACAAACCAAACCAAAATCTGTGAAAGGCTGTATAAACTAACCATTCAGCCTCTAGGATTACTTCAACTTACAGTTTTGGTCACTCACTCACTCTCTCATTTGCCAGACCCACTTGATCCTACTAGGGTCACGGGGAAGCTGGAGCGAAGGCGGGGTACACTCTGAACAGCTCCGCAGACCATCATAAGGCAACAGACAACCATTCACCCTCATGCTCACACCTAGGGTTGATTTGGAACAGCCCCGTTTTTGGACTGTGGGAGGAAACCAGAGTATCCAGAGGAAACCCACACAAGCACAGGGAGAACATGAAAACTCCACACAGAATTCACTGTGATTCACTTCACCTTGTGCAGCATCACATAGTGAAAGGACACACCTGCACTCCAGCACCAGCAGAGGGTGCACTACAACAGTCCATCTGCCTTTCCAAAGAGTAACGTAACTGGACGTTGTTTTCAGCCAAGGTCTCACCTACACACAGCAAGCTTTCATTTCACACGACAACTTGGTCCAATCTGCGCATATTTCCGGTACGTAACATCTTTAAAGGAGCCGTTTGTAACTTTTACAGTTCACTTAACTATGATGAAAAGCAAAGCAATGAAAGTGTTTCACTTTCCTTCAACGAGTCAGAGACCCTGTTAATAACAATCTGTTCTTTGTGTTGCTTTTTAAGGAAAAATGTCTGTGGGCAGAGCTAATTTCAGGGTCAGAAATCTTAACGTGAAATGAAAGGCAAGCATTCTAATGTCTCCTGTAAAATGCTTCTGTTTCACTTTCACGAGTGAGCGAAATCGCGAGAATAGGATGTGAATTCATCAGTTTATATAAAGCAAGTCAATGGCAATAATAACAGTATACAGATATTAAACTAACAAATCAGATATAAAGTAGTGAACTTCTGAATAAAATTAAAAATAGGCACGATTACACACAATTCCGTTCGCATACACCGAACAAGTGTGTGCTCGAAAAGAAAATACGGTGCCATTTTTCACATGCAGATTAGTTCTGTATTACTGATGAACTCACCGCCACAGGGTGACTTTTCACATTACAATGTCAACCCCCGCCGCATATGCAGAGTTAATGCTGGTTTTTATTTTCTAGATGAAAAAAAATGTTAATGAAACAGCACGGTTTAATAGAAACAGACATACACTATGCATGCAAGCTTTTATTCAGTTTGGGTTTCAAAAAAACCGACATGATCCATCGCTTGGCAACACAGAATTATGTTTTCTATTTCCTAGTTTTTCTAATAAATCTTAAGATATTATAAGCATATGCAAACAAAAAAATAAACAAACTTTAAAGATTACCAACCGCACCTTTAAAGGAGTCCGAAATGTTTTTTATTTGTATTTTTAATAATAGTTCTTGGTTTCAGAGGAACATTCGTTCCTTGCTGTGTGAGAAGCGCGTGTTGAGCTCTTGGCTTTTCTTCAGCAGGGCTTTTTTCTGAGCCTCGTCAAAGCGATTGACCTGCAGGTCGGCGTCTCGGTCGAATGGCCTCCTCTCTTCCGGCTTTTCGGAGTCCTCCTCGGCTTTTCTCTTTATTTTCTTGGTATGCATGCTCAGAAGCGACTCGCCTCGCTTCGAATCCTGATGAGGACAAGCAGCGTTTACAAAACCATAAGCATCAATTGAAGAGAAAAAAAAATCTATTCAAGTCATAACAACATCAACCCTTATTAACTCGTGGGTTGCCAATAATTTTAAAATTAAATGCTCTTTTGTATAGCTACCTAAATAAGAAGGCTAACAGTCTTAAAATAAAACTATACGGAGTCTCTGTAGAGCATTTACTGGACTGTACATGTTAATCAAAGTGAGGGTGACGATATTTCTGGAGGTGACGGCGTCTATTAAGGATGTACACACTGTAAGTGCTAAGTGGAAAAAATAATACTTACGTTGTACTTGGACACTTTTTCAGCCATTTCCAAATCTTTCTTGGAGAGACACGGGATGTCGTTATTGGTCGTCTCTCCCCGCGCTTTCGCTTCCTGTCGCTCCTGAAAGATAAAACGAGATATTCAATATTCACTACAGTCAAGAACGTCAAATGATTTCCTCGTTTCCATTATCATCACAAATGAGTTTTTTTTTTTTTTAACAGTTGAGCGCAAAAATGTGCATATATATCCCTCATAGCAAAATAACTGGATGTAGAGTGAAGGATTTACTTGTGATTTATCGTAGTGATGGTTGAATAGTTTGTGTTGTATAACATGGAAATTAAGCAGCACTGTGGTGTAGTGGTTCGCACACCACAGCAAGAACGTCCTGAGTTCGAGTTCCGGGCTTTGATCAGGAGTTTGCAAGTTCTCCCCATGCTTGCATGGGTTTCCTCCGGGTACTCCGGTTTCCTCCCACAGTCCAAAGACGTGCACATTAGGCTGATGGGATGTGCCAAATGCCCCTAAGTGTGAATGTAAATGGTTATGTGTGTTTTCCCTGGTGAGCTGTTCAGGGTGTTCCCCGCTGGCATGTATCTCGGCTGAGATAGGCTCCAGCCTCCCCGTGACCCTAGCACACAACCATTCACACTCACACCTAGGGGCAATTTGGAACAGCCAATTAACCTACAGTCCATGTCTTTGGACTGTAGGAAGAAACTGGAGTTCCGAGAGGAAACCCACGCAAGCATGAGAACATACAATCCCCACAAAAAAAAAAAAAAAAAAAAAACACTTGAGCCTCGAACCCAGGACCTTCCTGCACAACCAACACACACACACACACAACTAGGGGCAATTTGGAACAGCCAATTAGCCTGATGTGCATGTCTCTGGACTGTAAGAGAAAATCGGAGTACCCAGTGGAAACTCACCGAAGCATTGGGGAACATGCAAACTCCACAAAGAAACACTCTTGCAGAGCCCTGGACTCGAACCCAGGCCTTCTTGCTGTGAGGCGGACGTGCTTACCACTACAACCCCATGCTACCCTGTTCTAACAGTTATAATAGTAAGATAAGAAAATATTTCTCAAACACTATAAACTGAATTCTTCAGGACAGGTTTGGAGATGAAAACGTTCATGTGGAAAAACACGTACTGAGTTTTGTTTTGGATAGTGGCTGTAAACTCCCACATTTATTTTAACATCTTAGGAATAACATACGAAGTTATATTAAAAAAATTAATATTAATTTCCTGAGGGCATGTAAACTTTTTCACAAAAAATGATTTCTTCAATAATGAAGGTATAAAAGTAATATACTGTACATACCAATAAAATGAATAGTACCCAAATGATTATACAAATAATTCAAGCACTGACCCTGGCTTTGCGTTCTCGGTCAGCGGGCGTGTCGGTCCAGATGGAGCGGTCTTTGTTCTCGGGTCCTGATCTCTTCTTAAAGCTCCGTGCTTCCAGTCCGACGTGCTGCAGCTCAGGAGGCAGCTCCATCATCCAGCTCTCCCTCTGCGGCTTCTCAGGCTCATCCTAAAACACAATTTCAGCGAATCAGACAAAGCATGAATTCCTCAAGAAAACGTACAGAACAACACAAAACACTCACATCCCGTCCCAGTAATCTGTCCTTCATCCTCTTCGCTCTTCTTTCAAAGTCCAAGGCTACTGAGCTCTGTACTTCCCCTGTAGACGGCATGGGCCCGATGACGTCCCCGTCCTCTCCTTCACTGCTGGAAGACTCCGCTTTGTATCCAGGAGGAAGTGCTGGTCCTAGAGCCCCTCTTATTTCATCCTCTTCCTCCTCATCATGATGCTGTCTTTTGAACCCTGGAGGCAGTGCGGGTCCTAGCACTGGCGGCCTGTGCATAACAACGAATATAAATTTAACGGTGAGTAGACCCTGGGGAACACCATAGTACAAGTTATATGTAAAAGTCTGTGGGCTTTTACACCCGAGCCTAGTGGCTCATCAGAGCCGGTGCTTATTCCCAGTTTCTGTAGCATGAAGCGACTAGGAGTTCAACTCCTCCTGGATGGGACGCTAGTTCATCGCAGGTTACCTTCCCAGTATTTTTACTGGTACCATTTATACTGCTGGGTGGACAGAGGCACACTTGTGGTTAAGACCTTGCCCAGGGGTCTTAGCACAGTGGGGGTCTAACGGGGGAATCGAACCCATGACCTCCTGATCGTGAGCCCAGCACCCTAACCACTGCGCCACCGGCCCCACAAGTTATCTGTACTGTACCATAATGGTTTTGTATGGGGATTATGACAAAAACTTTACTACAGACCACAGGAACTCTGTGTGGTATCAGATTCAGGTATTCAGCTTCAGCTGCAGACACTAAATTATACTGTTTCCTCTGCTCTTACACACCTCACTTGAATCATCAGCTCATTTCCATCCCTGAATCAGACGTCCTAAAGCAGGAAAGGCACTCAAAGTGTCTAGACGAGGATATTCTCAGGGGGTGTGCTACACACTACTGCTTTTCTTTATTCCGTCTCACCTTTCAGGTGAACTGTCTTGCTTTTGGTATCCTGGAGGCAGAGCTGGACCAAAGAAACCATCATCCTCATCTAGTGCATCATCATCATCATCACCATCATCATCATCATCATCATCAGCACCACCACACCTCCCAGCTGCTTCTCTCTTCCTGTATATCAGATATTACTGGATTATTACTAACTCATGACTTGGCATTAGGTAAACGAACATGATGAGTAAACTGATTATACTTATGAGACACTCTGTCCCCTGATCCTGAGTATTTGGCTCTCTTGAACACGACCTGTTCCTGATCACTGGACGAACTGGAGGACTCTGTGCGTTTATAAAGCGGGGGCAGAGCTGGACCTATAACTAACACAAATCATTATATTACAGTCTACAAATATTAATACAACACACAGGAGAAGCAAATGCATACATGAACCGTGCAAAGGGACAGCTAGCACGTTAGCATAACAACTGGCGTTATTTAAACATACTCGTGTCGTCTTCTTCCGATTCGTCACTTCTGCTCGCTCCTAATCCGGGTGGTAGAGCAGGTCCGATTATATTATCACTCGACATGGCGACGAATTCATTCAAATAAAATGATAAACTGAGAATTTAGCTCTAACAAACATAAAATATACAAACTTCCGGTGTCAAAATAAAAGCCCGGAAGTAGAATTCCCTAACTCCCCTTCCTTCCGTAAACGCTAGAGGGCGCCCACACATTAAAAAAGTAATCTGGGAGGCTCTGGGCGAGGACGGGGTGATTCAGTATTTGCATAATATAATTACTTTTTTGGAGTTGAATTATACGTGTATAATTATAGGTTAATCTGAGGTATAATCATACTCACACAGTGATTTCATTGTTTGTTTAGTACTAAAACTATCTATTTTATTCGTTGTTTTATTTACACTTTCAGTCCGGCAGGGGGCGATATCGGTTGGATATTAATCACTTCGATGTGAAGGAGAAGGCAGTGACGTCACTTGTGCCTGCTTTCCGGTTCCCTTTGTTTACTGTTGTCTCTAAGCGGCGGGACGCTTGAACCTCTAGGTATGTGGGTTTAATTTAAAACAAGATATTTAAAACCTTTTTAATAGTACAGATGGCGTTTCCGGAAAGTCGAGTATAGAAGAGTTTGTGTAGTGTGAAATGTTAGTGTTGTCAGGTTGCTAGGCTAGTTAGCATAACTGTAGTTATTGAAGACTTTGTTAGCGTCCGTTTGACCGGAAGTGAAGTGGCGTTAGAGAGAGTCAGCTTTAACTGGCAAAATGTTTTGCTGAATTTTTGAAACAAGGGAAATGAAATACTGTTTATGCAGCAAAGTGACGGTCCGTAACTGTTTTCTTTTCTTCCTGTGTTGTCTCTACTCTTCTCTCTTTATCTCTCTCAGCCTCTATCTTTCTCAGTCCCTCCCTCCCTCTCTTTATCTCTCTCTCTCTCTCTCTCTATCTCTCCCTCTCTCTCTCCCTCTCTGTGTGTCTTTCTATCTCTTTCTCCATCTATGTCTTCATCTAGTTCTCTCTCTCTCCTTGTCTTTTTCTCCAGTTTTCTCTCTTTCTCCATCTGTCAATGTCACGTTCTCTCTGTCTGTCCATGTCTTTGTCTTGTCCTCTCTCTGTATGTCTCTCTTTATCAGTCCCCTGCTCTCTATTTCTCTGTATCTGTCTTTCATTCTTTGTGTGTCCCTTTCTCTCCAGTGGTCTCTCTCCCTCTCTCTCTCTCTCTCAACATGTGTTTGTTTCCCCTGGAACTCTCTGTGTCTCTTACTGTGTGCTCTCGCTCCTACTGTCTCTGTCTGACCCTCTAATTCCTGTTGTAGCTCTCACACACAGACACATTGTCTCTGGATGCCGGTCTCACTTTTTTCTGTTTTTGTCACTTTATTTTACTTTTTCTGTCAAAGCATCTCTTTCTTGTGTCCTTTCCTCTCTCATTTCGTTCCTTGTCTCTCCCTCAACCTTCTCACTCTCTCTCTCTCTCTCTCTCCCCAGTTTCCTTTTTTCCTTTACTCTTTCTCTCTGCTGCCCAGGCAGATCCCACAGTTCAGTAATACTTCTTCGTTTGTGTTTAAGGCCAGCTGGAACATGGCCACTAAAAAACAGAAGGAGACTAAGCAGGTGAACATCTCCAGCTCTCTGGAGTCGGAGGAGATCAGTCTGGAGACCACGGTGCCCACGGAGGACATCTCATCCTCCGACGAGAAAATCAGCACTCACAAGGTCACCAAGCAGGTGCTGGAGAGGAAGGAGCTACACAATGTCCAGCTCCTGAAAATCGAGCTGTCGCAGAGAAACCTCCTCATCGACAACCTCAAAATGGAACACCTGACCAAAGTGAGGAATCACAGATATGCGGTTATGTTTACTCTGCTGTAGGTGGGATTGGACTGATGTGTGTGTGTGTGTGTGTGTGTGTGTGTGTATGTGTGATGTAGATGGAGGAGCTGGAGGAAAAGATGAATGAGGCGCTGCATCAGAAGCAGATCCTCGCCCTTCGCCTCGACACCCAGCTCAAAATGCAACAGGATGAGAACAGGTAAGTGGTCAGTACACACACACATAAATACATACACTAATCCTCCCTACGCTAGCCTGCTTTCAATATTTAAACCCAGTGTACAGTTAGTTTATAGACAGACATAGAAACTTAGCAGTGTTCCCATTAAGGTAAATTGAGCTTGGGGCAATTCTGGAGTGAGATGACATGGGAGCTGGAGGCATTGGCTGTCAAGGTGCCCA
This sequence comes from Tandanus tandanus, assembly GCA_039654325.1. Taxonomy (NCBI): domain Eukaryota; kingdom Metazoa; phylum Chordata; class Actinopteri; order Siluriformes; family Plotosidae; genus Tandanus; species Tandanus tandanus. The sequence goes on from JBCNYH010000009.1 coordinate 7,446,694, forward strand.
TCTCAGCAGACTCTGGGCAAGGGCGGGGCACACCCTGGACAGCTTGCCAGTCCATCACAGGGCAGAAACACGCTGACGGCAATGCAGCCTTCTCTTTATGAACGACAGCAATAATTCTTTTACATGCCTCTCACCACAGACAGTGAGAGACATGGCTGGCCTTTGATAACCCAGTTAGCTGCACTGGGGGGAAATTTTAATATCTAATTTTATATTTTCATTTTATTTAAAAATTATATAATTTATATTTATTATTTTGTTACAATGAAAGAAATGATTGCACTTTATCAGTAATTCTACTACTAATAATAATTATTTATATTGTTAAAAGTAAAAGTAGGTTATGTGAGTCGCCTGGGATGTGAACCTCCTCTGAACTTCAGGTGTGGTTGTAGCTCTGCACCCTCTGCTCATCTCTGCAAAATCTATATATATATACACATACATACATACATACATACATACAAATAATGTAATCTTTTTATAACAGTTAACTGAGTACACAAAGTGGTGAAGTCTTGAATTCAAGTTTTGGAAAAGAATTACTTCGTTATGGTTGGGACACTCGAGGCCTAGAATTTTAAAGAATGAAAATTAAAGTTTGAAGCTTATTGACAACATTTAGTCCTTCTTACTGTTAAAATTACTTTGAAATGTAATAATAGTAACCATGTTTTTTTTATATGTAGTGTAAGTTTCTCAAAATATATACACTTGTATTTACTGCTGCAGTATGAGAAAATAACACATGCATAAACACACAAAAATTCTGAATGATATGTCGCTTTATTTTAACAACATCTGAATTGTTATAAACGCAAACGTATCAAATTTATCAACAAACCTGTAGTTTTGGCAAAATCTCCATACACAACAGCACGGTCCTCTGGGAGATTTTCTACTAACTGCTTGTGTTGGTAGTATTGAAAGTCATTCCGGAACAAATGACCTATAATGACTTTCATGTCTTGCTTTGTCTTCTTGAATAGATCTGTAACGTTTTCTGAGTGGTCGACTTTTTCAGGACTTTTATAGGACATTTTTCTTCTCTGCATTCTAGCTTTGGGAACAGTTCATCTCTTGAACACACAGACTCTCTGTACATAGCTCTAACTGTCTTGGTGGGCAGACTACACTTGGCAGCCAGGCGAATCAGTGACCTTATCTTTTCTGACATGTTAAAGCACTTCATACACACATACTCTTCTATGTTTGAGCATCATTCGCCTGATGTATTTAGGTATGCTTTTTCAGAATGTAGTGTACTTGTAAAAGGGTAAGCTGGGTTTTGTTCTATGAACTGAAAAATGCTTCCTTTTTTGTGCACAGGAGATGTTTTTTGGCTGTTATTTTACTTTTTACTTTGATAACATCTCTCTAGTTGAGCATCTGCCTGAACATTTCATCACTGGCAAGGAACTCTTCTGTTTTGTGTTGCCACTTCTTTTTCTTTAATGCTTTACTTGTAACTTTCTTCTCTTTTGGAACCCTTTTCTTCTTGTCCATGCTAGCCAATGCTTGTTTTGTTTTTTGGTGATGCATATGGTTTGCACCTACTTACTTAGAGTATTAGGCAGGTGTTTTCTTACCCTTTGTGCCCGCTTATGTTTGGCTGCTTCACTAGTCTTGGTGCTTTTGAAACTGGTTTGCTGTTTGTATTGTTGCAGTACCTTCACCTTCTTTCTCAGTCCAGAGAATAACCTTCGCTCTCTTGCTGGAACCTGCACTGCTGCTCTGATTGCTACCCTTTTCCATCTCAACATCAGGGTCCACACGTCTCATTTTGTTGTGCATACACTGTTCTGCTTCTTTTTCTGCTTTTTCCTTCTTGCCGTACGATGCTTTGCACTCCCTTTCTTTTTCTCTCATCTCATCATTAAACTAGTGGTCCGTTTTTCTTCTCTCTGTTACTTGTGCCTGGTACATGCCACATTTTTTTAAATATTTTTTGGCCGAAACAGTTGATCATTCTTGTGTCTTTGCCTGTAATGCTTCTGTTTGCGCACCTGTACGGTCCTTTGGTACTTGTTTAGTTATTGCCTCCTATTGTTTCGTCTGTGTCCTCCTGAAGTTCCACTTGACTACTATAGGTTCCATTGTCTCACTGGAAAATAATTCTGACTTTCAAAATGAACGCTTATCATTTGGTGTTTACTTGTCCCAACCATAATGCCATTTTTTTAAAATGTTGTTTTCAAGGTAGCTATTAGTATTAAACATGAAGAATATAAGAATTTATTGCATTTACAGAACAAATACCATTATGAAATATAATCTGGTTAACTGTCAGATACAGATTTTTATATATATGTTGAAATCCCAAACCACACAGAAGTGGCATGGACACCTTTATGATCTCTTTTTACTCAAATAACGGAATTTGATCTTAGCTTCACTGCAATAACTATTTTTTTATATTATAATTTATCAACCAAAAGTAGTTATATACTAGAAGTCCTCATAGAGAATTGGAGTGCTGTGAGGGGCAGTTAATCCAAGTCTATATAGTCCACTTGTACGCGTTTTGTTTATCTCTCCAGGCCCGTTTACTCCTGCATGGAAATTGGTGGCGACAATTGCGAGAACTCTAAAAACTTTCGCACATGCCCTACCACACAAATCGAGTCACCCATGGAATTCTGGGAGGGCCACCGAGCTCAACCTTCCTATAATCGTGCCGCGCATGCGCCACAACATAAATTGAGTCAGGCGGGAAAGCACAATTAGTGTTGCTGTTCCGCTCGCTTCATAGCAATAAACTAGTGTACTGAAGCTTTATTATAATGATTTAATGCTCACTGATTAAAGCTGTTGATGGATGGGACGTGGGTGAAATGTTCCTCTTGTTTGTTCATGGTGCTGACTTCATTATTCCTTGCAACTGAAACAAGCTGACAGCTAGTTAAGCAAAACTCTTGCATGTGTTAAAGCAAGTATCTACCACCAATAATTTTCAAATAAAGTCATAAAAGCAAGCGTTATGGTTGGGACATGCAAAACAAGCACAAAAGGATACATTAGGAAATCGTGACATGCAGGATTAGAGTCAAACTAACTTAATTCTATATAACCACAGAAGCTTGGCTACATTTGCATCTTTAAATAACACTTACACACAAGCATTTAAAATAGCATTTTTACATTTTACTAACTGATAACTAATTTTTGTACAGTTATTTGTAATTAATTATATGCATGTCACACCAAAATGCAGCAGATATATGGCACTTGTTCCAGAAATATCAACTCTATCTTGAAAGCTACTCAACCAATTTATTTATGAAAGAGGTGTAAAATCCAACTTAAAATGGAACGCTGCCCAAAACGGAAACGCTGTCAGGAGGTAACTT
>JBCNYH010000009.1:7463135-7474502 GCA_039654325.1 Tandanus tandanus
TTTTTGGGGTTTTAAGGAAAGGGGGGGGAGGGGACGTGGGTTTTTGGGTTGGTGGTGCAAACCCCCCCCCCCCCCCCCCCCCCCATATTTTTTGATGCCACCATTGCTCGCAGTGATTTGGCTTGTATAATTGTGATACAAAACACGCAGTCCTTACTTTTGTTGCAAAATTTAAGCTCTCTCTGCTCAAAATTGAAGCTCTCTCTCTGTATATATACACACACAAATATATACATACATACATAGTACGTAATAGATTGGTGTGTTTTGGAAACGTTCTGCCTCTATCTGTATTTTACTTTCAAAATGTTACTGTATAAAAGACTACAGTTTCATTTCTAAATAACCTTTGTCCTTTTTGAGGAAATTGGATGACAAGGTAACTTTAGGTTTTATTTATATGGATTTGAATCCATTACTTAGTCATTGTTCTGTGCCTGAACTTGATGGAGTTTTGGGAGTAGGAGGAGAAGGGGAGGATTATGAAGGTTTGGTGTCTTCTCCAGCCAGTTTTACACGCTTTAACAGTTTATCAAGTAGAAACTGAACTAAGCTGAGTCAGTAGGTGCACCTACATCAAGGTGATGCACTTCCTTTGAGTTGTTAAGGCAACGGTTATATTCTGTCATACACAAATATTAAATGACGTAAATAACAATTTGATTAAGGAAAAGTACAATACCTTAAGTGTGTGCTCACATGTAAGTGATATAGCTGCGAAATAGTTAAACTTTTTTTTTTGGTTGTTTTCGGTTTCAGCTGGCCGAAAAAATGCGGGGTCTTATCAAAATCCTTCAATATAGACTATCATTGAGGATCCGCGACCATGCACTGGCTGTGTGTCATGTATTGTATTGAACCCGCCCTTAAAATGTAAATAAAACAAATCCAAGTCCTTGTGCTAATGACTTTTTACACTTTTTTTTCCTCTGTATATTTTCATGTAACCTCCATTTGATTGTCTCGAGTCCAGTGGGTCCGGTTGAATTTGTATTCCAGCATTAGCTGCTCAGCTTTGGCTTATGGGACAGCCTGCACGAGCACGTAAAAACGTGCACTTTCCCCCGCGATGCGTTCATTCCATGTCAGATCGGAGCATAATTGCATAAACTAAAGGAGTTAGAAGTTTTGAATGATCAAACCTGGGGATTTATTATTTATTTTGGACGTTCATAACAGACTAGATCAGCTTTCCCACTCGCACTGATGAGGGAAAATCCTGTATTATATCAGAGAAAAGATTATGTGGGAAATCCAAGTTGAACTAGTTATTCCAGGAAAAGTAAATAAAAAAAATACAGCAGTAGATTACTGCATAGCCTATATATATTTCCCATATGTCCCCTGTAATACATCCCAAAGAATCAGATTCTAGCACAAATGGAACAGATCTGAGATGCGCGTTCTGACACCTGAACAACACCGGTACACTGACACCGGAACAACCATTTATGTTTAGAAATAATATTATATTTTTATAATACGTGTGTGAAATGGCAAGAGGCACGTTGCATGTAGGAAATATGCAGATCTTTTTTTTTTTTTTTGAAAACGAAATTGTAAATAGAGGTGCACAGAAATCCCGCTGGCCGGCTCTTTACAGAAGGGGCGGATTCGCGTGACCTGTGCATCATTTCGTGGGTTTTTCTGTGTTAAAAAAAGGGGCGGATTCGCGTGACGTGCAAAAAACAGCCACTTGAGCCGTTCAAAAACAAGCAAAAAAGGTCGAAATGCTTCCGAAGCTCTCCACTCATATTCGAGTCACTCTGAATTCACAACAAATTTTGAGCAGGTCCGAAACTACATTCGGCCGTCATTGCTTACATGTGAGCCAGGCTTCAGTTTCTCAAATTTAAGTCAATAATGATCTGTATATTGCCCTAAAGAAAGTATTCATTGCCTTTTTGGTTGCTTTGTTTGCAGAGCAAGTGTAACTAGCAAAAAATAAAGAGAAAAAGGAGCATACAGAGAGCACATGCCTCCGCCAAGCTCAGCAATCCCCTATATGTACCAAGCTATCTCAGAATGTTAAAGAATCATTAAAATGGAGTCCAGATCATCTCCAAAATGTAATTTAGGCTTCTTTGTCCAAATCCCCACCTCTGGTAGAAATGTCATGAAAATCCTCTGGTAAGTTTTTTGTGTAATCCTGCTGACAAACAAATACACAAATCGAGGGTAAAACATAACCTCGTTGGCAGTGGTAAATATAAATATGATTAGTGAGCTCCAGAATGTGGTGGGTCAGTCATGCTGAAAATATGGAGGGGGCATTTATTTATTCATTTATTTCACTGGCACGATTTGACTGCACTACAAATCAATACACCTTTGCCCTGTGTATTACGAAGCATTCCAATCTCAATGGGCTGAGTCTTTTCCAAGTTAGCTCCGCCCCCTTCCACAGGGCTCAACGGCTTTACTGAATGGGTTTATGGGAATGGAAAACAATGCAAATTATATGCCATGACCTTCATACTGACCAGCAATGAACCTTATTAAATACCTATGGGAGATTTATAGACTGTGCTTGTTGCACAGCCATCATTGAAACACCAATCAAGGAATATCCTTGGGAAAACTGGAGCCCCATAAACAGTCCAGATGTGTAGAATCCATGGCATCGTGCAGTGAAGTTGTTCCTATGGCCCAAAGTTTAACAACTTACATTTTGGGTTTTGTCTGCTTTACCATCATGATTTCCACCAGTGGAGTCCAGTGACACCTGATTTTCCTGTCATTATCGTTATCCTGCAGATTTTACTATTTACATCAATTGGACATTTAAACCATGGTGACTTGCAGTAACCAGGTAGCAGTTCACCTTGGCAGCTTTGCAGGACACAATTTCTACTTCAAAAGCCTTGACCTGCAAGTTTATTCAGATGAAATGATTAGCATTAATGATTGACAGAATGTATTTAAACTTTACTTCATTAAGACCGTCATTTACTTAGTACAGCTCGTCCTGCAAGTTCTTTCATTTACTACAGTTCTATCGGCATTACAAAACTTCAAACTATTATTATTATTTTTTTTTACATTGAAACTACTCTCCCAAGCCAACATGAGGGTATACAGAATGTTCCTGAATAACATCTGATTTATGAGTTCCCTGTTTGAGAGCTGTAATTTTCCACAGTCTTTTGCACCCTTTTCACTTTAAAAAAAAAAATAAGAATAAAAAATTGGTGCCAAGGCAGCAGGTGTAAGTGGTGTAAAAGGATACATCTTTCAACACACTACCCTGTAGGCTTCCACCATGTTTTCATTTCCGGTAGGGGGAGTGTGTGCACACGTGTTCACCCCGATCCTCCTTCACTGGTTGTGTTCTCCCCCGTTCTTTTCCAGTGTCGAGCCCTTATTTGCCCATGTCACAGGCTCAAAGTGTGTCACTGCACTCCAGACGCATGCTTGGAATTCCAGCGGCTCCTCGCTGCACAGTTGTTGGGCATAGCCTGCGTTTTTCTGGCTCTGGGGAACGGATTGCTCACATTTACCCAGGAGCTGGGCTGGAGGAAGGGGAGGAGAGGAGAGGAGGGGGAGAGCAACACATGCTCTTTTCTCTGCTGTTACCCTCCACTCCACAAACGCCTCAGGACTCCCTTTGCGGCCGACTGGTCGCGTCACTTTCACTCTGTTTTGACAAGGGAAAAGAGGGGAAAAAGTGAATTGTATGATACATTGTGTCAAGTTGTGTAACGATGACTCTGACTCATTGCTTCGATACGTGGAAAAGGTTTCGAGGACAGAACCAAAATACTGACTGAGTGCCTTCAAAATGGGCAGTGTGTCGATTGTCCGTATTTTAAGAAAGGTACTCGTACAGTGATTATATCAGTCAGTCATGTCGCATACAGTCATGCAGATATACATCAAGAGCTTTAGGTAATGCTCACATTTAATGTCAGAATGGGTGCAAATGGGATCTGTGGCAGTAGATGCTTGTTCCTGACTGTCCGGTATGAAACTCGGTGTGGTCTCTGTATTATAGCCAATTTACCTCAGGTGCATTTTGAGATACTTTTCGGCCCACCACGGCAGTAAAGAATCATTATTTGCCAGCCTTCCTCTCAGCCCAAACCAGTTTGGTCATTCTCCTCTGACCTTTCTCATAAGCAAGATGTTTCCACCCACAGAACTGCTGCTCACTGGAGGTGTTGTTGTTGCTGTTGTTGCTGTTGTTGTTGTATTTCTGGCCAAACAATTCCGTATAAACTATAGAGACTGTTGTCCGTGAAATTCCCAGGAACTCTGTCTACAGTTTCTGAAATACATAAACCAGCACATTTGGCCTCATAAACCAGATGCCATTCAGCTTGCTCTTTTCCCATTAGGATATTTGATATGAACTTTAACTGAGGCTCTGGACTTGTCTCTGCATAATGATTGTGCTGCTGCAACCTGATTGGCTGACTGGATAATTGTATAAATGAGCAGGGCTTGTTAACAGTCTCTTATTTTACCTCCGTCCACAACCACACCCTTTCACATATTTTCACCAAACTTGGTGGGGACACTACCCTATCTGAGTCCCAGAGATTATTTGATTTTGGAATGTCAACGTTAAAATTAACGGTCAGAGAAAGGTCACAAAGTTTTGGAGATTACAACTTATAGCTTTGAAACGAATGCTGAGAGACATGCCATTACCATGGAAAACTAGTTAGAAACCATATATGGACTCTCAAATGAGCCGATTATCTTTGACATTGAGTGACCTTGAAAGGTCAAACCCTAGCTGTCTTGTAAATCCTTCAAACAAGAATTTTTTCCCGCCAATTCAGTCAAGTGTACGTACTATAGAAAATATTGGAACACTCTCATTCATCTAAGTTGCTGAACCACTTAATTCTACTTGGGTTGCGGGGAGGCTGGAGCCCATCTTAGCCGACGCTGAGCAAAGGCGGGGTACACCCTGTAAGACAAACACAAGGGTAATTCAAACAAGTACCAATACATGGCCTATTGCTACATTATCTATGCTGTGTGGTGGAGGAACCCTGCACTCTATGAATTGTAAATAAGTTTGGTCTGATTGTGTTTTTGTATGGTTCTGTCTCATTGTGTTGTGGCAAAGGGCATTTAGGGTTAGATAAGGACTGCCTGGTATTCAGCAAACAGAGTTAAGATCAAGTGAGAGCGAAAGCTTTATTGAAATGTGAACCATGACGGCAGTTTCTAGATTGTGTAATCACTACTGTGCTGCTGGTGAGCTAAGCTAAGGTTAAGTCCTGTTTTTATTAATGTCCCTGCATTAAATTAGGTCTGTTTACTTGCATGATGTGGTAACTTTGGAGGGGAGGGGACACTATAAATTCAACATAAAGGAAATTATTATAGTGTAGACCCAGCTCTCATACATGTTTTCCTGTATGATTTGGCACTGTCTGGATCACATGATCAATTGTAACTTGAATATATGGTATTGGTATTATTATTTATTTATTTGTTTATTTATTTATTTGCAGAGACTTATTTTAATGTAGTAAATTTTGCATTAATTTTTTTCAGAATGCAATAAGTCACATTTAATTTCTTCCCCTAATCCCTGCTTTGACAAATCAAACACCTGAATAACATTTGAGAAATGTTAATGCGTTTTATTTGCATAGTGTTTTAACAGTTGACATTGTCACAAAGAAGAAAAGCAGCCTTCCAGAAATTCTGATATGGACGTAGCTTTTGATCACTAACAAACAAGATGACAGTGACAAGAAAACTTAGCTGACAGGTTTTTTTTATTTATTTTTTTATTTTTTTTAAACACTGATTGATGGAAATCAAGAAATCAAGATGTTCTGAAATCCTTTCTCTAAATTTAGTATAATTAAAAGTGTGTTCATATGAGGACATCTCTTCATGCCATTTTCGACACTCTGGTGCAGAATGGAAACTTCCCTGAGCTGCAACAGGAAGAGCTGCATTCTCTATATTGTTAAAAATGCTCACACAATAAAATACTTAACCCATAAGGTTCCATACTTACAGTAATTACACATTATTATAGAGAACATAATCCCTCAAAAAAGTATCATGTATATCTGAAGTAAGATAATGGATTAGTATAAAGTGTGATTGCAGAGCCTTGGGCTGCATACCAGGAACATCCCATAAGATCTGTTGTTTTGGAGACGAATAGACCCAGTTGTTTAGCAATCTCAGTGTGGCCCTTGTCAAAGTCCCTCAGGTCCTTACGTTTGCTCATTTTTCCTGCTTCTAACACATCAACTTTGAGAACGGACTATTTCTGCCTGTGCCACTGTAACAAGATCATCAATGTTCTTTACTTCACCTATCAGGGGTCTTATTGTTTTTAATGTTATGGCTGGTTGGTGTATATACACATACTTGAATTTTTATAGAGACTGTAGGTTCTATGTAAGATGAGGGAAAAAACGTACAAATCTAAAGTTATACTCGAGTTCTTAACCTCTGTAGCAGTATTTAACTGAAATGTCCTTACAAGGTTAAAAAATTCAATGTAAAAATTCTAATGATAGTGCACGGAGATACTAACTGATAAGGAAAAAGCGTCTAACCATCGAGTTAGTTTTTGAAAGTCAAGACATGTCCGTACGTCCGTCCTGCCGGCATACGTGTTCACATGGGAACCCTGCGGTGATATTTATCATGGCGGTTTATAACCGATGTAATGGGAATGAATGTCTGAGTGATGGTAACTTCTACTCTATCTTCCCCTCCAAACTGTTACTTGTTTCAAGACATAAAATAAAATATACTTTTTTAATAAAATAAAATGCACTTTTTTTATTAAATAAAATAGACTGTTTTAACAACGTAAACAGAATTCTGTGTGCCGTATGCAGGAGATATCTTCGTTTTTTAACTGGCAAAATAAACTATTACTGCCATGCAATGCATTACTCAATTGAATAGAAAGGCTTTTAACCCAATCACATTGAGGAATTGCATCTGCAGTTTCTGGTGTGTATAACGTGCTTGCGGAAGTGAACCTATCCAGCAGAATGGCTTCTCGCTACCGTGTGGTGATAACAGAGCTCTTATTGGTTTTTTTTTTACATTCATTTTACAGAGTAAACAATTCACTAGTAAACAACTAATGATATTCTTGTGTTATTGAAATGTTCTCTAAAGCTACGGTTTCTAAACAGTGTACTTTACATGTCGAGACTAAGATTGCGTGTTTGGTTACCTCATTTTTATTCCCTTCCCTCCTAAGTAAGTTTTTATAAAATGAATTAATTTTGATATACGTAGGATACGTATAAACTTGTCAAGTAAGTTAAATCATATGGGAGCTCCGCTTTCAGGCAGTGCGTAAATGTATATATTTTCTGATGTCTAATTTTAGTTTGCATTTAAAAACAAGTCTGTTGACAAACACGAATGGCAGGTAGAATGTACTAAAACTAGTAAAATGACTAAACAGATGTTTGTCTGATGTTTCTGTTGTTGTTTTTTTTTTATTATTTTTGTCACTATTCTTCATCCTGTCCAATCTCTAGTCAAACAGGGCATTAATAAATCTTTGGTACATAAATTCAATGAGTGTGACCAATAGCTATCTTTCTACTAACTTTCTTTCTTCACTGTTGACTTTCATACCCCCATGTTTAATCATTAGGGACCTAACATGGACTAATTATGATGAATCTACCTAACTGCTTTCTCTCACTACAGAAAAAATATAGGTTTTTTTAATATTACAAATGTATAATGCAGTTCTTGTCTTGTGTTGGCAAATAACATATTCTTAGAGTAACATATTCTTAGTGAAAACAGAGTGCACATTAAACACCATGCCATTTCCATCATACAATATTTCATACATGCTATTAAATGTCAAGTTTGTTTAGCCATACCAGGGCTAGACACAGGGTTTCATACATCCTGCAGGGCCACCAAAACCTGAAATGTATCGGCGCAAGTTGGGCCACGAATCCCGGAGTTTTGTGGACACGGTTGGGCAACATACTACAGTTTGCGTTTGCTGTAATGTTTGCATTGGTATTGGTTTCTATGAGTAGTTATTACATTTGGCTAATCATGATGTAGTTCCCGGAGCTATACAGATGAGCTGGTTCCCGGTCCACTCACAAACCATTACTGCATCAGTTGAATATATGGTGGGGCTTTGTATACTCGTACATATGTTCTGGAGACCAGTTGTGATTTGGAAACACAGATCGATGACTGTTCTGCGTTAAAAATAAAGTTGTGAATATGGGAACCTCACAACTTTTTACAAAAAGCACGGGTTACTAAGACGAGAGCATTCATTGTCATAAATATCACTGGTTTTCATGACTTGTGAAAATCGAGTTTATCGTGCCGACATGAGTTCACAAGTTGTGATCACGGGAAATACTACCATTTGTTACAATGTACTGCATCAATTTATAAGTGAAAATCCTATCTTACATGCCCCACTGAAAGGTATGGACTTGCATAGCTTTGGATATGAAATACTGTCAAGCGACCAACTCACTCTAATGTGGTTTTATTTATTAATTTTTTGGTGGCTGCACTTGAATATTTACTGGTCTCAGGCCAGCAGGCAAGTGGCTATGTCGAGCCCTGCATACGAAAACCAATCACCCTGGCCATCCCTACTTCTATTGGTGCCTAATGTTTCGAAACAACTCTTTCATAAACATGCACATGGATTTCTCTGAACACTTTCCTTTCCATTGTCAATGTCTTGGCCTGTGTAGCCGAACAGCCAATCAAATTGAATCACCAGATTCTGAAGCTTGGGGACAGAAAAAAAAACTTGAGCAGCTGTTTCAAAAAGTATACAAGAAAATGAGATCTCTGCTAATGCCTATTGCACACTTTGTGATTTTAGCTCTGATTTTCAAATCGCCGACTAATTTTACAGGTATGTGTCCAATTCTGCAACAAATTTCTGGTCACCCCGTGGCGACAGGTTCAGCTGCTTGATAGTTTTGGTCCTGTCCACATCTAGCTCGATTTAGAAGAGTTCTGGAGTGATCGGTTCTAGGACTTCATTATATCAATAATGGCTGGTGATCCCTTGTCATTATTACTGTGTTTAGCTGTGGTTTCTCTGTGTTACTATTTAGTTATTTTGAATAAATGAAGAGAAGAAACAGAGAATAGAAAAGCAAGACTGCAGCCCCATGTAAAACTAGGGCATAAACCACATGAACAAAAATATGTGGACTCCCAAACTCACATGCTGTTTTTGTCCTAATCTAAATCTTGACACTAGTAAGCAGTGATGGTTCTACAATAGAAACCATATAGAGTTCCTCATACCATTATAAGATGGCATACCTCAGCAGCCTACATACTGATTTGGACAACTACATGTCAGGACATACCTGAAGTACTGCTGTATGATTCTCCTGGTTATATCCTTCTCTGTCACACATCATGATGAATTTGTCGCAAAGATCTCTGGCGCAAGTGCACTTTTAACAACATGGTTTTGGTTGGCTTTCACTTGTATAATAAAGACAAATAAACCTTGCTGCTTGTTTATATGCTTTGTACATGTGTGTAGTCTGTAGATTCACTTCTAGTTCGATTCTCCTGTCTGCACTGCAAACCCAAGATGGGTTTTGCAGAATCTGTCTAGCCAAAGCCCCCTCGGGAACAGGTTTTGAGCCTGATGTGGACAGAGATCGATTCAGGTCAGTTCAAAACTGATTCTAATGCTGGATCAGGGCTGTTCAGTCCAAGACTGTGATGAGCAGCAGCCAGATAAGAGATGAGCATCTGTTGTCTCGCGCAGCAGATCCCTAAACCTGGTTTACTATCACTGGTATATTTGTGTGTGAGGGTGAAAAATCACTGTTACTTCTGTAACAGTAAATTGTCATGCCTTGGAACTTAAAACCTCAATACAAACATGACATGACTCACGGCGACACTCCTTCATCCACAAATGTCTCTTGTCATTTTAGACAAAATGGTTTGGAAACCTCAAATAGTCACAGGACGGACAACTTTTAAGTTGTTTTTCGTGAGAAGGACCATCTCGAGGATCAGTTGTGCTTCATGCAGGATATCCAGCTGAGTGATTACAGACACAACTCACATACACTACACCATGTCATGTACACACCCCTACGCTAACAAAACAACGGCTCACAAGCGATTAAAAGTCATAGCGTGTCGGCAGAGCGGCTGTTCTGAGATTAGGAAAGTCGTGTGTAAGTGAAATGCAGATTATTTGGAGCATGTGACAGTTTTGTGATACGCATGACATGAGAAGGTTCAAGTGATTCAGAAAGCTTTGTGTGTTCGGCTGCATGATGTTTCGATATGACATGAATAAGATATGGAAATAATCTCAACTGCCCGTGATCAGAGGAAACCCCAAATGAAAAGATTGTCATGGGTTCCCAAGTTTAAGCGATCGCACGGACATGTCAATATTTGTTGGAATGTGTGTTTTTTTGTTGTTGTTGTTTCAAAGAATTAAAAAAATGATGCAAAATCACTTTCTTCCCCACAGTGTGCATCAGGGTGCTCATATACTGTGTTGAGAGGAAGAAAATGGAAATTATGCCCTTAAAAAGGGGGTGAACATGTGTATATACCCATGTACCACCGATCTAACATTAACCAACAGACGGCAATATTTACATAATGAGCATGTTTCTCCTTTGGTTTTAGTTTAATTCATTAAAACCAAAACGTTTTTGTTCTTTGTTCTCATTTACAGATCGGTGGATCAGTTTTGTCACATTAAAAAGGGCATCGCATGTCATAACCGAACTCGATGCCAGCGCTTCCTCATAATTGTCTGATTGTGTCGTGTAATGAAAATTTCAGTTTCAGCATACCAAGCGCGTGAGTCGCTGCCTTTGTTTGTTACACCGCTTGCTCACAAGCGTTCCCAGGCATCGTGCTGGTGTGGGTGTGTGGCACGGTGAGGAAGGAAAAATGTAAACGACACCTTCGAAGAGGTGTAAACAGATCTGCGTGTGTGTGTGTGTGTGTGTGTGTGTTACGGGCTTATCTAACACAGATCTGAAATGTGTTTTTGCGAGTGCAGGTTCAGGCAGCTGCAGATGAACTCTGACAGCCGCGCATCCGAGCTGCAGAACCAGATGAAGCTGAAGGTTTTCGAAGCTGAGCGCGCTCAGATCGTGCAGGAGGAGACAACCCGGAACCTCAGCTTGTGCCAGATCGATTGTGAGAAACAGCAGAAGAAACTGGAGGCAGGTGTCCTGATGTCACCTCACGCTTTCTTTTCATCAGCCTGGCATTTACCATCTCACTGTTATCTGTTCCTTTATTTGAAGGGAAGAAAAAAAAAAAAAAAAAAAAAAAAAAAAAAGAGAGAAAAAACCAAACAACACTAAAAAAAGGGGGAGAGAAGGGAAAAAGAGGAAAAAAAAAAAAACA
>JBCNYH010000009.1:7580398-7591353 GCA_039654325.1 Tandanus tandanus
ACACACACACACACACACACACACACACACACACACACCTAGGGACAATTTGGAACAGCCAGTTAGCCTAATGTGCATGTTTTTGGACTGTGGGAAGAAACCCGGAGGAAACCCACACAAGCACGGCAAGAACATGCAAACTCCAAACAGACGCGCCCGAGCCGCGCCCAGGACTCGAACCCAGGACCTTCCTGCTGTGAGATGGACGTGCTAATCACTATGCCACCTTGTCACCCTTGCACAAAGTAATGTATGGAATTTCATAAAATTTCTAACACAGGTGTGGCTTTGGACAAGGAAGACTCCATAAAATTTTGGAGATGATTTGGATCAAAGTCCAGGAATTTACAAAAGGATTGATTAACATTGTGAGAGAGGATAACTTTGGTTCATATGGGAGAATGCTGGGCTTGGACCTGATCATTTCGGTTTAGTTAGTTCATATAGCCAGTCCGTTTGCTGTAATACACACACTCAGAGAGAGAGAGAGAGAGAGAGAGAGAGAGAGAAAACACTTGAATAATCTCATTCAAAGGCCACAAAAGGCCAACAAAACATTAACATTCATGCACTTGGCATCTTGTCCAGCAACTTGCATGCTCTTCATATTCAGGCCCAGAGTGAGGTCAAAGGTCAACCCTTTAGGCCACTGTATGTTTCCATTAGCCAAGTAAATGTTATCTAATGATAAATAAACAATTCATAAAGGGTAAAAGCTGGAGGTTTATTAGCTCTGCTATTTACATCTTAACATATTAACATTTTAAACACAGGCCTTAGAAAGCAAATACTTATGGATGATGATGAAAGTATGGCTTAGGAAATTTTGCCACCTAGTGGACAGAAGAAGTGTAACTCAATGCAGAACTCGGTTTCATAATAATGACACATGATGCATGTTGTTCATAGTAAACCCTGCCCAAAAGCAGCATGTGAGCAAGAATATTTCCTGTGCACCAAAAATAACCGGCCCTGTTTCTAAAATAGTGCCCTACTCCCTACTCCCTATAAATGTCAAAGTGTACTATTGATATTCTCTACCATCTAGGGTACATCATTCATGGGCACACAGCATATTTTTCACTGCAATAAAACAACAGCACGTACAAAACAGTGCTGTGCGTACTGAAGTATTATTATTATTATTATTATTATTATTATTATTATTATTATTATTACATTGTGAAATCTAGAGGATTGATGTAAATCAATGTAATATTTCATTATCCTTTAAACCAATAAAAGGTTGTGTCCTATCTCAACATTTATATTTATATACTATGCACTGTATAAATTGCTCATTATTATTATTATTATTATTATTATTATTATTATTATTATTATTATTATCATACAATACTTTAGAGTAATAATAAAAGTTCCATACCAGTAATAAATAACAACTATTTACTGAATATGAGCCTGAGTTGAATAATTATTTTACTACATACACTACAACATAAGAAAAGGAAACTTAAATTAGTTTTTGTTGCTGTTTTTGAAAGCTTTAGCGAACTACTTGGCTGAACTAACATCACTCACTCACTCATTTGCTGAACCGCTTAATTCTACAAGGGTTGTGGGGACGCTGGAGCCTGTCTCTGCACACACCCTGAACAGCTCACCAGTCCATCGCAGGGCCAACACACACACACACACACACAAAACTCTTCACACTCATAATAACACCTAGGGGCAATTTGAAAATAGATAATTAGCCTAATGTGCATGTCTTTGGTCTGTGGGAGGAAACCGGAGTACTCGGAGGAAACCTGGACGAGAAGAACATGCAAACTTCAAAGAAACGTCTTCACTGAGCCTGGGACTCGAACTCAGGCCCTGCTTTCTGTGAGGTGGAAGTGTTAACCACTACGCCACCATGCCACCCCACTAGCATCAATCAAATACCGTTGAACTACGTGTTAAAACGACTTCTCCAAAATGTGATTGTTTCTGAAGTGAGAGCAAAGCATATATGATATATGTGATATGAAATATCCATGCACTTGGAGTTCACTGGAGTGACTACGGTTAGCACTGTAACTAATACATGTAAACTTGGGGTTTTAATTTTACTAGCAGAAACTCCTACTTTCATTAATATGTAGGAAAGTATAATTAATCACTAACAGTATGTGAGTTTAAGGGCAAGTTTGTTCATAGTCAGTCACTAGACATGTTCGGACACTCTTGTGCTGTACAAATGGTTTTGGTTAATTGATGGGTTGTGATCAGCATACTGCTTACCCTGGGTTTACACTGGGGCACGATGTCCGCAATCTCCACGATTTCAGAAAATTGTGAGGAGCATAGGGGGGTTGTGGGATCGATTCATGATGATCTTGAGGGAACTTGATGGAATTGTGATGAACCCCATGGAACTTGGTGGATTCGTGATGATCTCGAGGGAACCTGGTGGATTCGTGATGATCTCAAGGGAATCTGGTGAAATCGTGATGATCGCGCTGATCGTGCCAAAATTTTTGACTGTGAAAAATTTTGATGCGATTATTATGAGGTATTAAGATTTGACGCCAACGCCATTCAATTTGATAGAATGTGGGAATCATAGTAGATCGCAGTAGAGCTTAACAGATCTGAACAAACCTTAACATAGTGTAAAAAACCTTGATGCGCCACCATAGGGCATCTTGGTGAACTTGGAAACACGATTTCTTCAAATTTCATCTCTTGGATGCACCCTGCCTCCTTTTTATACCCCAGTCGTGCTCCAAGCGTGGTCACAAATCGTGGAGCTCCACACTTTTTTGAATCACGGAGATCATGGACATTGTGCCCCAGTGTAAACCCGGGGTTTCTCCTACTAGGGTGGCGGAGAGGCTGGAGCCTATCTCAGCCAACACTGGACGAAGATGGGGTACACCTTGAACAGCTCACCAGAGCATCACAGAGCCAACAAAAATTCACACTCACACCTAGGTGCAATTTGGAACAGCCAGTTAGCTTAATGTGCATGTCTTTGAGCTGTGGGAGGAAACCGAAGTACCCGGAGGAAACACGCAAACTCATCACAGAAACACCCGAGCCCGTGGTTCGAACCCAGGAGCTTCTTGCTGTGAGGCAGACATGCTAAACACTTCACCACCGTGCCACCCAGTCTCAAACTTATATGGCCGAATTGAGTCAGAGAATCCCAATCAAGTTGCGTTTTGAAAACATTCAGATTTAAACATCCCTCCACCATCTACTGAATTTTAGTTTCCCCTTCAAATGCATCGCAATCACTATAATCAGTTGTATTCAGGTTCACTCTCACTCAACTGCTGAACCGCTTAATCCTATGAAGGTTGCAGCGAGGCTGGAGCCTATATCAGCCAACACTGGGTAAAGGCGGGGGACACCCTGAGCAGCTTGTCAGACCATTGCAGTGTCAACACACGCACAACCATTCACACTCACACCTAGGGGCAAGTTGGAACAGCCTAATTTGGAATTAGCCTACTTTGCATGTTTTTGGACTGTGGGAGTAAACCGGAGTACCGGAGTGAATATGAGTGTGAATGCTTGTGTGTTTGTTTTGCTTGGCGATAGTCTGGTGAGCTGTTCAGGGTGTACCCTGCCTTTGCCCAGTGTTGGCTGGGATGGGCTCCAGCCTCAGTGCGACCGTAATAATAGATAAAGCGGTTGGGAAAATGACATGACATGACTGAATTGCACATTTTTTCAGTCTCTAGTGTGTAAACAGTATGTGTTTGATTAATGAATAAAGTTTATTGAAAGAAAAGTAAGAAAAGAAAAGACTACAAATGAATTAAAGTGTTTAGTGACTTTTTATTCATGCCGTCAATCAATCCATTAAACATATATATATATATATATTTATATTTATGTATAAATTCACAGTCAATCCATATAAAAAGAGAAATGTATACAATAACATCATTTACAAATACATAATTGAGAAACGGGATTAAAGGTTAAAGGAAGGATCCTCTGACGCTTCTACAGTATAATCCGTCATCGGCCTTCTCTATACAACACTTACTATATATAAATGGTGACATCACATACTTTCAAAAAAGGGTGCATTAAAAATACTGAACAAATACATGACATGACGTAAAATGCACATACAAAGCAATGGTAACTTTTTTTTAAATGTACAGACATCTGCTACACTATGTTTGTGCACAAAGAAAATGCAGTTTAAATGAAATTAATCTCTCTCTCTCTCTCACTCTCTCTCTCTCTCTCTCTCTCTCTCTCTCTCTCTGGCAACACAATACATGTATTCAATACTACTTTTAATATTAATAATAATATCATTTAAAGGATTGTTATGACCTCATGTGTAATCTGCGTGAATCAAAGGTGTGCAAAGTTTCATTTTTTTCATCAGCAATTTTTTTTTTTAAAGAAAATGATGTATAGTGGATGGAATAGCATTTGCTCGTTCACACTCAGGTTTACACCCTGTTCGTTTATTCGTCTGTGTTTTTGCAACCAATGTCTGCTCCTCATACGCTGACGAGAAACAAATACTTCAGAAAAGTGATCTGATTTTCTGCCCTTGTTTTTTTATTTTCACAGTTCATGACTGACATTTGATGCAGTCAGGAAAAAATACAAAATAAAATTTAAAAAACAGCAATGTACATAAAGGATTCTTACTGGCTAAAACAAACCGGTATTCTAATATTGCAATGAAATTACATATATATGCTGATTATGATTGACATGCCCTGCAATATGCGCTGGTATTATTTGATTCTCATTCTCTCTCACTGTCTCTCTCTGTCTGTCTCTTTCTCTCTCCCATCCTTTGTAAGTCTTCCAATATGAGTGCATGATCAGCAAGATCAGCACCTGACAGATATGGATACAATTATAGATACTGATATAGATATAAATGTATTTTTCAGGATATAAAAGGGTTAAACTGATCAACACTCCTACTTTTTTCCTACAAGACTTTTTTTCCTCTCCTAATACCATGAGCACATTCAGGGAAAGGTCCAGCCTTTCCCGAGACACATTGTGGTTCTGTCCACCAAAAACTGGTCCTTCTGTGTGTGTGTGTGTGTGTGTGTGTGTGTATGTGTGTGTATGTGTGTGTGTGTGTGTCCTCACACCAGGGCGTGGCGGCGGCGGTGGAGTGCCAGGTGGTCTGAGCGGGAGAAGCTGCGCTCGCAGTCGCCACACTTGAATGGCTTGACCCCTGTGTGCTTGCGGTAGTGACGTGTAAGCTCATCTGAGCGTGCAAACTTCCACGTACAGCCATCCCATGTGCACTTATATGGCTTCTCCCCTAAAAGAGAGAGAGAGAGAGAGAGAGAGATAGAGAGAGAGAGAGAGAGAGAGAGAGGTGGCCAAAATACTTTTATATGGTTTGCAGGATCTGATGAAGCCCTTTAAATCCATTAAAGGTGCTGTATGTAACTTTTTTTTTTTTAAACATTTTTCCCTGCCATGAAAGAATCACAATGAAAACACATCTAAAAAAAAACCCTATGACTTGACATTCAGCCATTGTCCTCATTTCTTCTTCTTCTTCTTCTTTTTTAAAGACTTTATTTTAAAAATTCCTGTGCCTGAAATGAGCTCCGCCCCCAACCAGAACACAGCTGCTCAGCACTGACCTGTTTGCTTTACTTTGTGCATCATTTCCAAATTACACCCCCATCACTGATCAGTCCGAGGTCAGTCATCAAACACTGTCATCAATCAGTCATAAAATGTTTGGATATTTTTTCCTTAAGAAAAATGATTCACATTTCTAAATGAGACCCTCTGATTGGCTGTAGTGTGGTGTATCAGAGCAATACAGCTCAGAAAGGTGACCTGTGCACCAAAGACAAAGGCATGCAATGCACCAGGCAGTAGAACAAGCTCCCAGGTTCGGACTTGACATCCGGGGACTATCCATATCATAGGTTTAAATCTCTTTTTTGTGATGGTATATGGAGTATGCACTGATCTAAAAAAAAAAAAAAAAAAGTTTCTACTGTTTCACTTCTGAAGCCAAGCTGCCGGCCATTTTGGTGAGACCAACCTTTCTGTAAGGGCTCAGTACAGAAGGGAAGCCAGCACAGCTCAAACACCTAGAAAATTTCAATGCTGGAGGTTATAATGCCTTGAGGTATTTGATTTTATGTATTTTAGGTAAAAATAGATATATAAAACCTGTTTGACTGTAAGTTTCACACCACTGTGAAGCTTGAAGTGGTCTCACAAAGGTGGTGCCAATTTAAAAAAAAAAAAAAAAAGCTGGCTTCAAATTTTCACGTGCAAAGAATATGCTGCGTGATCCAGTCTTTTTTTTAGATCTGTGAGAGTATGCTACTGAAGAAGATACACTCACTCACTCATTCATCACAACAGCTTTCCTGTGTCTTATTAACATCCATTACCTCTGAGATTCAGGGTAAATACAAGCTGACAAGTAGGAAGTGGCTTTCGTCATGTGGTCTCAGTGGTATTTACCACTGGAGACCTGGGGTTTGCTGGAGTACCTCCATTTGTTTCACTTGATGACCTTTCACCTTTATCTATGGCAGGGAAGTCCAATCTTACCGTTAAAGGGCCAGTGTGGGTGCAGGTTTTCGCTTTAACCAAGCAGGAGCCACACCTTCCACCTGTGTGAACCACCGATCTCAGAAAGTGACTGGATCGGGTATTCTATTGTTTGCATGTGGCAAAACCTGAAGCCAGACTGGTGGCATTTTGGTGAGACCACTTTACTGTTGAAAGGTTATACTCAAATAGCATGAAAAGATGGGGGAAATGGAAATAATGATATGCAAGATGTACATTTCATTTTGAACCCTTTTCCCTCCAAATTTCAGCCATGCAGAGCTTTTTAAAATTAATTCATTAATTTTCAACTAATTACAAATATCAGTGAAATTATTGGTAAAGTTATATGACTTTAAGGTGGCCATCAGCAGTAAAGATTTTCATTTTCAGGGTTGTCGAGCTGTGTTGGCTTTCAACGGCTCCATTTTGAGATCTTAAAGCAAGGTGGTCTCACCAAGATGGCTGCCACTTGGCTTCAAAATTGAAACACTAACGTGCAATCTAGTCTTTTTTTTTTCTTTTCTTTTTTCTTTCAGTGATTGACACAAGTGGAAGGTGTGGCTGCTGCTTGGTTGAAGTGAAAGCCTGAACCCACACCGGCCCTTTGTGGATAAGATTGGACACCCATGATCTACGGCAATAACGGCAAACCGAGAGCAAATAATTGGTAATGAAACCACTATTTTACTAGAGGTAATAATAGTTCTTGGTGACAAATGAAAAAAGGTGACATTAAACATATTATTTATAAAACAGGTCCTGTTTTATTGATGCAACATGGAATTTTGGGTATATACAGTGAAACACCCAATATATCTTTCTGCCAAAATGTTCTGTCCTGTCAGAGCGCACGGATATATCAGGTTCAATCATTATAAACATGAACATGACCAACATTTAACACGTCAACATCTCTTTCAGTGCTTGATCCGCTATTTGGTTACTCTGATAACCCTGACATCCAGTCATTGCGTACCGAACCGTTGCAAGTCATATGCACCACCTGATATCTAGTGACCACCATAAATCCCAGTGCAGCATTAATAACTCTCCTCATACTCTCATAATCACTCACTCTTCACTAGATATGCTTTGCATGTAGCTTTGATACCAAGCTTTGTGGGTACATGTTTCCTGTTTGTGGATTTCTATCCCTTGTTTTTATAATTTTACCTGGTAACTAAGACATATTTCTGGCCCTAACCTCAGTCACTACACAGACTTTCATCTGTTTATTAAAGACAGTTGATATAAACATGTGAATTGATGTTCAGGGGTTTTCTCGGTTTCTCTCGGACTCACCGGTGTGTGTCCTCCTGTGGGCTTTGAGGTGGGAGCTCTTGGTGTAAACCTTACTGCAGCCCTCAAACTCACAGCGGTGAATACGTCTCCTCTTGGTATCAGGAGATTCGGGCCGCCTCTGTCTTCGCATGCTCTCGATGCTGAATGGCAACATGGAGCTGTAACAACAAGAATAAAACATTATTTACTGCTGTATATACCACTCATAGCATTACTAAAGAGGGGCGGCATGGTGGCATAGGTATTAGCACGTCTGCCTCACAGCAAGAAGGTCCTGGGTTCGGGTCCCGGGCTCATGTGTTTCTGTGTGGAGTTTTCATGTTCTCATCATGCTTGCGTGGGTTTTCTCTGTGTACTCCGGTTTTCTCCCACAGTCCAAAAACATGCACATTAGGCTAATGGGCTGCTTCAAATCACCCCTAGGTGAGAATGTGAGTGTGAATGGTTGTGTGCGTATTGTCCTGCAATGGTCTGGCGAGCAGTTCAGGATGTACCCCACCTTCGCCCAGTGTCGGCTGAGATAGGCTCCAGCATACCCATATAGGTATACTGCAGAATATCCAGCGACCCTAATAGGATTAAGCGGTTCAGCAAATGAGTGAGTGAGCATTACTAAAGCAAGATGGGTTTCTAAAAAATAGGTGAGTCAGGGGGAAAAAGGGGGGAAAGGAAAAGAACTGGACAGACACAAAAGAAAGAAAGTGTAAGTAAAGGGAAGAAAGAAAAAGAGAGGATGAAGTAAAATAGAATGGGGTGGAAGACAAAAAGAAAAGAAAAGAAAGAAAGGAGAGTAAAGGAAGAAAAGTAAAGGAATAAGAAAGAGGAAAGTGGAAAATAACAAGCGAAGGAATTATGGCTGTAAAAACCACCGAAGGAAAAGGAGGAAAATAAAAGGAGACAGATAGAGGCAAACAAAGACAAAACAAAGGGAAGAAAAAAAAGAAAGTGAAAATAAAAGAAAAAACATGAGAAAAAAGGAAACAAATAAAGTCGTTAATTAAGCCATGTACTAATAATGAGAAAGAAAGATCGAAAGATAGAAAGAACGAATGAAAGAAAGAAAGGCATTACACTGATTACAGTAATACTACACTTAGTTAATATTCTTCTGGTCTTTTAATTTAATCACACATCACAATAGATATGTTATTTAAGAAACACGGTATTTTTTTTTTAATCATGGTGTTTATCTTTATAGTGAATTATATTTCCTTATTTACCGAATTGACACTAGAGGAATCTGTACTGTCTGTACTGTACTGTACTCTCCCTGTATTCAGGCTTTGACTGATTTTAACCACTGGACTACTGTGAATGTGCAAGTAGCTTCAGCAGTAATACTAAATCCGGACACTAGAGGGAGCTGCGCTGTTGTTAAACTGCAAACCTCCAGCTCCTCCCTGAGCCTGCTCTACTCACAGATGAAGAAGGAATGTGTTTATTCATAAACATATTCGTCGGCCATAAACAAATTCAACACTTTGAAAAGAAGGGGAAAAAACCCCTCAAAGTAAACAACATCCTTACACACACACACACACACACACACACATACACACACACACACACACACACACTGAGCAAATCATACTCTATACAGTAAGTCAAGAAATGAATGTGAATATGAACAACAGCACACACACACACACGCTTCCCATGGATCCTCAATCAGTAGTTTGAGTCACACAGGCCTTATCTGGAGAGGTTTGGGAGTTGCTCCTCACCCCCTGCAAACTCACTTCCTGTTTCTCTTGGGCCACAGAGATACAACTCTGTGTGTGTGTGTGTGTGTGTGTGTGTGTGGAAAGAGGAGAACGGCCACCTGTGGCTGTTGGCAGCTCAAACCCTTCTGGGAGCCCAGAGGAGATGGATAGAGGGGAGAAAAGAAGTCCTCGACTCCCACATCTTCTCTCCTCTCATTCTCTCCCAAAACAGAGAGGCAAAAATGATTCACTGTTTCAGCACGAGACACAACGGAGAGAGAGAGAGCACAGAAAGCTAAGGGTCGTCTTCGGGGCGACTTTAAGGAGCTTGCGTCTCAGAAGGTCCTCAAATCTTCATGATGCTGGATTTGGAAATCATCAGCAGTTTTTCAGCCTTCATACAGGAGGAACTGTTTGTACAGTGTCGGGGTCAGAACAAAACAAGTTCTCGGGAAAAGAAATCATTCTGTGCCAGTACACTGAGTCAGGAACTATCAGTGATGGAGGGACAAAATGCTTTCAAAATCAGCTTTTTAATTAACATCATAAATCCTAAAAGAGTTACACACACAGTATGAAGAAAAGAAAGACAAAAGGAAAAAAAGAAAGAGAGATTCAATAAAAAATACTAATAGGAAGAAAGAAGAAACAACAAACAAGAAAAACAAGTAAAATGGGAAAAACAGAAAAAAATTATTGATGGGGAAAAAAAACAGAAAAAGGAAAGAAAGAAAGATAGAAAGAAGTAAAGAAAAGAAGTGTGTGATAATGAGGGTGTGGGCAGATGGAGGTGTGACTTGATGGAGGTGTGAGATGATAGAGGTGTGAGCGTGAAATGATGGAGATGTGAGCTGATGGAGGTGTGAGTTGATGGCGATGTGAGCTAATGGAGATAGAAGCTGATGGAGTTGTGAGGTAATGAAGATGTGAGTGATGGAGTTGTGAGATGATGGACATGTGACGTGATGGAGTTGTAAGATGATGGAGATGTGAGTGAATGGAGGTGTGAGTTAATGGTGATGTAAATTGATGGTGTTCTGAACTGATAGAGGTGTGAGATGGTGGAGGTGTGAGCTGATGGAGGTGTGAGATGGTGGAGGTGACAGGGCTGATGGAGGTGTGATTTTGGTGGAGGTGTGAATTAATCAAGTTATGAGGTGATGGAGTTATATATTGTTGGAGGTGTGAGATGATGAAGTTGTGTGCTGATGGGGTGTGAGTTGGAGCAGGGATGTATTGATATTGAGTTGTGAGCTAATAAAGCTGTGACAGTGGTGATTCAGTGGCTAAAACTCTGGGTTACTGATCCAAAGAATCAGAATCAGAATATGTGTGAGGTGATGGAGGTGTGAGTTGAAGCAGGTGTGAGGTGACGGAGGTGTGAGGCGACAGAGGTGTGGGGTGATGGAGGTG
>JBCNYH010000009.1:7633285-7646095 GCA_039654325.1 Tandanus tandanus
ACACACACACACACACACACACACACACACACACACACACACATACACACACACACACACACACACACACACACAGACACTCACACACACACTCACCCATGCACACTGCCTGAGGTCCTTGCTGTGGCAATTACATTTGCAGCACTTCAAGTGGCCTACAACTGAAGTCATGAGCAAATACATACGTAAAGAGGCATGCATGAAGGAAAAATGCTAAACATTGATGGAAATGATGTGAAGAAATACAGCTCCTGCAAACCACAGTGCTCAGCGGTCAGGCCACAGAAACGACATGTTTATTATGTTCGCAGTCAGCACAGGATTCATTGTTTACTTGCCAAATGCTTGTGACGCAGGTTCACAGGACTCATTCACGCAACACAGGCGTGTTTATTCGTTCACAGATCGATATTCCTTTTTTTAACAGACTGAGGACTGCTTTTGTCTCCATAACACCATTAATAACCTCAAATTCTTCTTACGTGAATGCACTTAAATGATTCATTTGTAATTTTTAAACCCAACACATATACAAATCACTTATAGCATGTAGTTTATCTTTTAAGGTGAAGTGACTCAAAACTGCACAGCAGTGAAGTGTTTAGCATGTCTGCCTCACAGCAAGAAGGTCCTGGGTTCAAGTCCTGGGCTCAGCGAGGATGTTTCTCTATGAAGTTTTCGTGTTCTCCCTGTGTTTGCGTGGGTATACTCTGGGTACTCCGATTTTCTCCCACAGTCCAAAGATATGCACATTAGGCTAATCCGCTTTTCCAAATTGCCCCTAGGTGTGAGTGTGAGTGCGAATGATTGTGTGTGTTGGTCCTGAGATGGTCTGGTGAGCTGTTCAGGGTGTACAAGACCTTCACCCAGAGTTGTCCGAGAGAGACTCCAGCTTCTCCAAAGCCCTAGTAGGATTAAGCACTTTGGAAAGTGGATGAATAAATAAATGAGTCAAAACATAATAGCTCTAATTTGATGTTTGTGGAGCTCATTTCCAACAGAGAAAATTCCAGAATTACCCTCTACGACCCCATCAATATTACAGCAAAGATCTTAAAATATTCCACCAAGACAGAGCAACATAATTCATTTCTACAGGAGCAAAAGTGGACCAGTTCCGAGTTCATAAGTAGACGCGTCACTTTACATCATGAATGAAATTTTGCTAAGTTGAGTTGAGTCGCAATGTCCTGAAACAGATTTTGTGTTTCCCAAAAGAGTTTACTTCAGAAATAGCATTGTGGTCTTACAATGATCATAAGTACCTCCAAATACCCATTAAGCATCTTAGAAAGAAATAATGATCAGTGTTTTGGTAAAATCCATGGACCTCTTAATTGACAATGTTGAATACAGAAGTGGCTAAACTTTTGAGGCTCCTGCTAAACTTTAATCCTCTTTAGTTACAGTCTTACGCAGGATCGCAATCAAATTATGTACAGAAAAAATCTTCATCTAGTAACCTAAAGAGGTTTTCGCCTCTTTTTTGACCAATACTAGGTTTGTCTTATTGTTAATTTACTACCTAAAAAGAATAATTTCAAAGGAGTACTAGCTACCAAGCTAGCTACCTATTTAGCTACCTACTTAGCATATTGGGGCTTAGCATCAAAGTAATGCTAATCTCTGGCAGTAAAAACCTTTAAAAGCTTTTATGGCATTACAAGCTAGCTAGCTAACATACACCAATGTCAGCTTTTCTGTACTAGCAAGTTAGCACCATTTAATATATTTTTTTATTAATGTTATTGTTTGCTTGCTAGCTATTTATGTTTGATTAAGTACTCTCTTTCAGAAACTAGCTTGTGTATACCATAGACATAAACACAAGGCCGGACCATATGATGGCCACCATATTACCAAGGACTAAAATCCAATAAGATGGCTGTTGAATGTTGTGTCTCAACTTGCTCAAGGAATAACATTTCACTTCTAAGTTTGTATCTAGAGAATAATTGCATTCTTTATTATTTATGCTCTTTTCCAGAAAAAAAAAAAATCGAAAGTTCAAATATTTGTTTAATTTTACTTGTATCATAGTATTTTACCAGCACTGCTGGCAGCACGTATAACAAAACGACAAAAAAAAAAAGCGCTAGTTGTCAAGTGTAACCAGTCTCTGTTAAGATGGTGGCAACTTTGGCATGTTCCGAATACACGCGACATACTGAGTAGCACCGGTCTTGTGTTTATGCCTATGGTGTATACATTTGAATGCTAGATAGCTAGCATGAGTAAACATTTACACACATTTAACAAGCAGTCATTTCATGCTAATATTATGAATTACAGTCCTTTAAAGTTTGTGTTTAAAGATATTTAAATGTTACAGATCTTGAAATCTTTAACGTCTATTGTTTTAATGGCTGAAGACAGACATAATTTATTTGCTGCTGGGAAAAGCTTGGCTAACTGATGTTGCATTACCTGAAAAAATACATGTTGATTTGAATGTGGCTATTTAAGGAGAGTCTTTATGTGAGGAAAGACTACATGAGGAAGACTACTTATGTATGATCTAAACCTCTGACACCGTTACTGGCAGACCCTCAACATACCTGAATATAAATGAAGCGTGGATATTTTCCCACCTCAAGCCTTATTTTGTTATGAGCTGCATGTTACAGTGATTAGCAAAAACGGCTGTATCTCAGAAAACGTGTGTGTGTGTGCGTGTGTTGGGGGGCTCAAAGCTAAAAGCAAGGCTGTGGTCCAGAACAAAACAAAACAAAAACAAAACAAAAAACACCCAATATATATATATATATT
Source organism: Tandanus tandanus (assembly GCA_039654325.1). Lineage (NCBI taxonomy): Eukaryota > Metazoa > Chordata > Actinopteri > Siluriformes > Plotosidae > Tandanus > Tandanus tandanus. Next base: position 7,636,055 of record JBCNYH010000009.1, read on the forward strand.
CATAGCACGACTTTGTAAAATGTACACATGAATACATATTTATGGCAGGTTTCATACTTTTCTCTATCAAGTAGGTATTACCCTCATTCATGCTTCAGACTGAAGGTTTATTTATGTACAGTACACTGATCTCTGTTTTGTGTGTGTGTGTGTGTGTGTGTGTGTGTGTGTGTGTGTGTGTGTGTGTGTGTGTGTGTTTTTGTTTGTTTTTTTTAATCATAAATGACTGATGCTCAAAGATAAGCCACATGTATCTGAGTTAAAGCCCTGGTTCACAAATAGTGATTCAAATATAGGGCAGTGCTACACATTATTGTGTTTGTGTGTGTGTGTGAGTGAAAGAGAAAGAGAGAGAGACAGAGACAGAGAGAGACAGACTGAGCGATTATCAGACAGCAGGCTAGTCACACAGGAAACCAGTGGGCAGACAGTCTTGCATGCTGCTCCAGCTCTGGTTACAGAACTTCCTGTCGCTGGGTGAAGCGCTTCCTGTTCGTGCTCCACCTGACAAAAACTGATCTCAGGCCGAATTAGAGGCTTGATAACACATTGTGTTTCATCTTTATGTCTATAAGGTCACTGAAAGTATAAAGACGTTTTGTAGATAAGGTTGTATGTGTAAAGATGGGTTAAAAAAAAAAGGACAAGTAAGTACACATGTAAGGTGATTGATTTAGCTGATTTGTAACTTTCTCCTGCCTTGTGTTTCTCTAGGACCCTCTTTTGCAGATCCTCTAACTCCTTTGACATGCTTTTTCTGTCAAAAAAAAAAAAAGTCAAACATGAAAAGAAAAACAATCTTAAGTGCTTAGCAAACACCTTGTAAGTCCAACATTGTGGGAAATAGAGTTACCAGGTTCTTCTACAGCCAATGATTTTTATCAACCAACCTTGATTAGGGGAACTTTGAGTACATTTATCATTATCTCTTAATTGTTTTTATTATTTATTGTTTTAGTGCTTTTATAATTTGTTGTGGGACTTTTTTTAACATGTCTGGAAGGTCTTTTATGTTGCATTTGTATTTTATCTGTGTTTTAATGGATGTCATGATCTTGCTGGCTGCAAAACAAATCTACCTACGGGTACTAATAAAGCTACCTATCAGCCTACATACTCACCAAGTACTGCAAATTCCCAGAGATTTTGTCCTGGTAAAAATTAAATAATTAATTAATTAATTCATTCATTCATTCATTTTCTGAAGCGCTTAATCCTAATTAGGGTCACGAGGAGGCTGGTGCCAATCTCAGCCAACTCTGGGCGAGGGCAGAGTAAACCCTGGACAGCTCATCGCAGGGCAGAAACACGCTGACAGCAATCCAATGGCCTACTCCTTACAAACGACAGCAATGGTTCTTTTTCATGCCTCTCACCACAGACAGTGAGAGACGTGGCCGGCCTTTGATAACCCAGTTAGCTGCACTGGGGGGACAGCAGTGACAACTCGGTGATAGTGGGGATTGGACCTCCAACCTTCGGATCAGTAAGCCAGTAAAAATTACAGGTCTAAAGGTTTACAGCGCGTGTTAAGGGTTTTCCATCATTATCTCAAAATACTACTTGAACGAGTGCCTTTAAATATTTTATGTGAGGGTATGGATACTTATGGAACATGTTTAAATTATTGGAGGTCTTCTGCAATGCAGTTGTGATTACCAAAATGTTTAAATTTTGTTACATCATTCAATTCAAAAATCTATTTTTGAATAACTTCATTATCAGCAAAATTTACCTTTATTACCTTTGTGTAATTAGGACGTTGATTGGATAATGGGTGCTTAATCTACTTTTACTTTCTTCTCTAAGGGTATTTTCGGGAGGAAAAAAAAAATCCACCTCATTCACATTTGTTACACGCAAGATAGTTTAATGATGTCCTAAGGATTTGCCTAAAAAAGTCAGTCCAAATAGAAATATAATCTAGGTGCCCGTCACTCGGTGCAATGACCTGACATGGCTGCCACTGACAGGCTGCATGAATGTACACCCTGGGTGAAAAAGAATTTCGCCCCAGACTCACTTCTTAATTCTTCTTACCAACCTGTTTGTTTTACTTACTGCCATGGACATGGACATGGCAAGACATGGCACTGTGGCACAGTGGTTAGCATGTCGGCCTCACATCCAAAAGGTTCTGGGTTCGATTCCCGAGCTCGGGCGTTTCTGTGTGGAGTTTCCATGTTCTCCGGGTGCTTGCGTGGGTTTCCTCCAGGCATTCTAGTCTCCTCCACAGTCCGAAGACATGCACATTAGGCTGATTGGCTGTTCCAAATTGCCCCTACGTGTGCGTGTGAATGGATGTGTGTATTTGTTGCCCTGTGATTGTCCACATGCCTTCACCATGTGTCAGCTGAGATAGGTACAGCCTCCCTGCAACCCTAGTAGGATTAAGCAGTTTGGCAAATGAGTGAGTGATAAGTGTTTAAATACACAAGGAATTAGCTCTGATAACATATTTACACCAGCCATACATTATAGTCACTTTAGTAAAGAGTCCTGGATATTTTATTATAAACCTGGGACTTAAATAAATCCTAGTTAGTGTTTCATCTAGGAGTTTTAAATCCGAAATATACATGCTGCTAAAAGCATTTACCTCAATATGATCCGCCTACCATCGAAAGCTGGCCATAGTGATGAATAATGTTAATGTCAAACTCGGTAGCATTCCTGTACGCTATAAAGAGAAGCAGACCAAGCATTGATCCCTGGAGGAACATCATGAGTGACAGGGCGATGAGTCATTTAAATGATTTGTTCGACTATATGCTTAGGTGAGTAAGGCTTGCATGTTCTACATCATGGGTCTAATAGAGGGCGGCACGGTGGTGTACTGGGTAGCACGTCTGCTTCACAGCCAGAAGGTCCTGGATTTGAATCCCATCTCCGGGGCGTTTCTGTGTGGAGTTTTCTTTCTCCCTGTGCTTGCGTGAGTTTCCTCCCAGTACTCTGGTTTCCTCCTACAGTCCAAAAACATGCACATTAGGATAATTAGCTGTTCCAGATTGCCCCCAGTGTGAATGGTTGTGTGTGTTATCCTTGTGATGGACTGGTGAGGTGTTCAGGGTGTACCCCGCCTTTGCCCAGAGTCAGCTGAGACACATTCGCGGCAACCCTAGTAGAATAGTGTTTTGGCAAAGTAATGAATGAACAATTTCAAAGATGGCTTTACAAATCAGTGGTTCAAACCTTAACCTCAGATTAAACCTGGGTCATTTTTGGATGTCCACCAAAAATCTAAACAGAATCAGTGGTACTGTCCAGTGCATTCATTACTGATACTTTTACCTTCATGTTTTATGGAAACTAATAAAAAAAAAAATAAATACATTTCCCACAATCCATCTAATATATACTGACATCTTAGTAAATATAACCCTCTCAGATGCAAGACTGAAATGAAATCCCATCTGAGGTGTAAACTAATGGAGTTTAAAATAATGGAGCAACTTGATTAAAGTTAAACTGATACTGTATGATTGGATAATCTGCTTTGAGTGGTATTTTAAAGTGATACCTAGCATTGCTGCCTCACAGCTTCAGGGTCCCTGGTTCGATCCTGAGCTTGGGTTTCTGTTTGTGTAAACTTTCCCATGTTTTCCCATGTCTCTGTTGGCTTCCTTCAGGTTCTCCAGTTTCCTCCCACCTCCTAAATCATGCCAGTAGGTGAATCAGTGATGCTAAAAGGATGAAAAGCAAACTTTTCATGCTCTTTAATACAGCGCTTACAGATTAAGTACTGTATATATATTTATTTATATATATTTAAATGAAACAAGAATTTTTAATAATTTCCTGGTGCAGTTACTTCCAATTCGTTAGAGGGACCTTGGTGGAAATATGTAGTGTCATAATGCGGTTTGTCGAGTACCAACAGTAGGTCTCTCTGACCTTGACCTTTCACCCCACTTAAAAGAAAAAGCTTGTCCATGCTATTTTTATTATATGGTTATCATCACATATACCAAACTAGGTAAATTTATACATCTTGGAAAGGGGGAGTGTCATGTACCAACATTAGGTCACTGTCACCTTGACCTTCGATCCCGCCTAAAAGAAAACTGCTCCTGGCCATATTTCCTATATGCTTAGCCTCACATATACTAAACTAGGCATACTTATGCATCTTGGGAAGGGGGATTGTCATGTACCAATACAAATCACTGTGACTTTGACCTTTGACCCCACTTCAAAGAAAAAGCTTGTCCGGGCCATATTTCCTATATGCTTACCCTTACATATACAAAACCAGGTGCTAGCACAGAACAGGTTGCTTATACACGCTCACTCGGCATCTTCACTTTTAAGACTTTAAAGGTAGGGACAGTCAGTAATGTTTCCACTCCTTTGATTACATGTTTCCTTTTCACAATGATTTCAGTTAACTTTTGCCTTTCTGCTAAGGTTATGTGTACTTACCGTAGACCATGTAATATAAAGGCATTTACCTCTGTACCCGAGACTTTTCAGGAATAATGTTTATGTAACTTGTTTGGGTAATGTTAATTTAGCAACCAGCAATTTTATGATCTGGTAAATATTCACTGCTCCCTGACTGCTATCACAAGTTTATTTAATGCTTTATGTCAATCATTCATTCATTCTCTAAGCCGCTTAGTCCTAATTAGGGTCACAGGGAGGCTGGAGCGCATCTCAGCCAACTCTAGGCGAGGACAGGGTACACACTGAACAGCTCCCCAGGCCATCGCAGGGCCAAACACACACACAACCATTAACACTCACACCTAGGGGCAATTTGGAACAGCCAGTAAGCCTACTGTGCATGTTTTTGGACTAAGGGAGGAAACCGGAGTATCCGGAGGAAACCCACACAAGCATGGGGAGAACATGCAAACTCCACACAGAATCGAACCCAAGCCTTCTTGTTGTAAGACAGACGTACTAACCACTGCACCACTGTGCCACCCTGCTTTATGTTAATTGTAATTTTTATATTATCAATATATAATCCTTCATCTATTCAATTGATGATTGATTGATACTGTATATTGTAATCAATACTAAATGCTAAATCATTGCCACATGCTAATCTGATTCTTTTCTTCAGTTTCTGAACCGCTTAATACTAATTAGGGTCGCGGAGAGGCTGGCGCCCATCTCAGCCGACTCTGGTCGAGGGCGGGGTACACCCTGAACAGCTCGCCAGGTCATCGCAGGGCATACATAAACCTCATTTTAATTTTACCTTTTAAAAATTACTTTTAGTTGTTGTTCAGCATTCCTACATTTTCCTGAAAAGTCTCAGGTGCAGAGGTAAACACCTTTAGATTACACGGTCTATGATAAATACACTAAACAAAAAGGCAGAAGTTAACAGACATTGCGACCAGGTGACATCAAGTCTGAAAGGTGAAAATGACGAGGGAGTGTGTGGAAGCAGTAGGAAGAGTCGGACACAGGCTTCGTGTGCTTATGTGAGTTTTGAGACTATTTAAACGCCATAGCCATCTTTGATTCATCTTCCTTGTGTGGCTGACTCATTTGTCTGGTAAAAAAGCCAGGTGCCTATATGTTCACTGGCAATCTGCAGTCTTGCTGTAATGTAACTGTATAAGCAAAGGATTATACACTTATGTTGACATTTGCATTTTCACACCTACAGTTGCACGAGTCACCTGCAGGTCCTGGGACAAAATTGTGGGTTTCTTGGCAACTTCGTTTCACATCAAATGATCCGCTCACAGGTTGAATTTGCCAGGATGAGAAAAGTCTCAGTCCTGGCCAAAATGGCAGTTGTTTGAAATCTACACCACTTGCAGATGATTTTTCTTTACAGTAAAATGATTTATTTCAAATAATTTAGAGATATTTGAAAATTCCTTGCGTGACTCATAGGCATTCAAAAAGCCCATTTTTTCGGTAGAACTCAGAGCTCGTTATATTATTTATAAGCATGATGACACCACACACACTTCAATCTCAAAGAGATCACCAGACCCCAGATGTCAGGTTTAGATGAGACAGGTTCCACCTGCAGGAGGTTCTAATCAATGGCATCTAATCTTGAACACCTGATTCTAATTTTATGGACTTGGAGGTATGAGAAATGTAAGAGTGTGCAATTACTTTTTCCATGTAACTCTTTTTTTGTTTGTTTGTTTGTTATCTATGAAAATGGCTACAAAATGTGAATGTTGTGCCTTTTCTGTAGGCACTGCACCAGAGAGGGTCAAACATTTGCCTGATAAAATATGTGGGGGGGGGGAAATCAACAGTTTCCATGTTGTGACTGCATTTAAATTTAGATTTAATTCAGGTTTTAGATGAAGCATACGTGTCTCTTTATGAATAAAACCCCTACACCAGTCTGACCTTCATTACTGTCCATGTTATTAGTCAAAATCATGGATTGTGCGCCATCTAGTGGTCGATTGAAACAACACAATGCGATTAATTTAATTGTCGGGGCGTGGTTTGAATAACTTTATGAGCGAAGGCGTGCCTTCGAATGATTGGATGAGTGTGGGCGTGACTTTGAGTGCGTCTAAAACAAGGGGCGTGACTTGTGCGGACTCTTCTTAGCAGGGGCGTGGTCTCTTTGCAGCGCCGCATCGTTCTGCTTTGAATATAAGCGGAACCTGCTGCTGCTGCTGCTGTTCTCTTCTTCAGCTGCTTGGATTTTGAGCTGTTTATCGGGAGTTTATTGGTGTTTTCGGGTCACGTGAAGGGACAGGTGGAGTGAGAGTACAGGATTAAACACACACACACACACTGTATCTTTACACGCTGGTGGGGAAATAAAGCAGGTGCGTTTAAAGGTGAGGCTGAAATTTCAAGTTCATGTTCAAGTTGCTCACACGGGAAGAGGTTTGTTTCACTGCAGGGCGTGGAAGAAGGGACCTGAAATAACTTTAAATTCATTTTAAATGTCTTTGCAATGTTAATATGAAGCCAAAACAGTCTGAACTGATTAATATTCGGTTTTTATGCATCAACTGATGATGTGCTGTTTATTTACAGGAGAAATACTTTTCAAGAAACACAGTAATTTAGGGTTAGCTGATAGAAAACCTCTTGCAGTTTGTAGAACTGGGGGAAAAGCATGGTGTTGCAATAATACTGTCACACATTGGGGCCTGGCTTTGGGGCGTTAGAAATAAATTGATCACGTGACACACGAGCTACAGTAATGATGTATGTAATCTCCTTCTTTTTCCTAAATAACTGTTCTGGAGGCTCAGAAGTCTAACCAAGCATTTTATGGCTTTATGTTAAATTGCTCATATCTTTAACTCTTGCGAAGGATAGCTTTGGTGGTGGTGATGGATATCTCCTGTATTGTTCAGCTCTTGCAGGCTGATTTAAAGGCGTTTGATGATGGATTGGAGAGAGCAGATGGCAGCTGGATGTGAGGAGGCGTTCAGCGAGGCACAACGCTGGATGGAGGTAGGATGGAAGTCATGTTCCATCTTCCAGTGGAGAAGAGATCATAATGCAGATTTATATTTTGTACCGCTTAGATTGTATCCTTGATCTGAGAAGAATAATATGATGCACTCCTCATTCACATGGCGTCAGTATCCTAATTAGGATTGTGATGAGTCCAGAGCCTTTTGCTAGGTCACAGTGTGATCGTGTGATGGAATGTACCATGGACAGGCCTATGGCGCACACACTCATTCAACTCATTTACACACAGGGGCGAGACATCTGTCCCTTCCACTTACTGCTATGGTTTTGGGAAGCAAACGAAAACCAGAGGACTCAAAATAACCCCATGAGTGCATGCACTGAAACTATAAATCTACAAAAATACAAGTTCAGGACCCTTCTAGTACCTATAAAAAGATATATAATTAGGCTTTAAGTGTTATCTTTCATGCATCTCATTCACTTTCCACAACATTTGGAAGATGTTTCCCTGAGCGACGAAGAAACATTAGTTTAGCTTTATTTCTGACAGCATTGAGTACAAGACATTTTTTAATCATTTAATTCGTCCCATTTTCCAACAGCCTTCAATTATAATTAACTTCATATTTCATACAATAAAGCACAGACAGTCAGTGATTATAATTAAGGACTGATGTATGCATGCATGCATATGTATGCATGCTTTTCATTTAAGTAATTAATACTTATGTAAACACAATTTAACTCCAGATTTTAGCTGTAGCTCTCATGAACTAGCCTTTTTTCCCCCTCTTAAAGTTCAAGGCGGGCACCTGTTACAGCGTGTGTGCGCGCACAAGGTTTTCATGTTTTCACCTAACAAGAAATCAAAAACATAGCTTCATGAATTTTAAGAAATATACTCATCCACCCACCAGTTATTTTCGCATTCCAAAAAATTCAAGTTTAATCAAAAGTTTATTTTGAATTTAAAGGAAATTGATTGTGAAATATAAAAAAAAATGTAGTGCCTTAATACATTCACATCAGCAATATTTTTAATTATGTGAGTTTTCCCATTATGACCAAATCAAAACTCGCACCATTTCTTTTACCATGCATGGAAGGAGGTCTGACCATGGGGTCACACATTGAACATGAGGCACCATGTATGTGTAATGCATGATTTCTGGGTGACCTAGAAAAGTGTACATAGGTTAAGGGGTGGTTTAATTCTTTTGGTGCTCATTCAATGTTGATTTAAAGGGGCTGGCACGATGGATGTGGAGATGTCTTAAGATTAAGAAAGCTACTGTATGTTTCTTTTTAGGTGAAAACATCAAAATCATGAACAAACACAACAGCCATGACTGAGCCCTTTAAAGGAAACCTCACCATATCAACACTTATCGGTTACTCATTGTTCAATAGCACATTTTTTGTGTTAGTGAGGCATATTTACAGAATTATGGAAGTGTATTTGCTTTAGTTTAGGCTTCTTATCTCCAAGATCTGATCAGATGCCTGTGGATACACGTGTACTCAGTGTTTTATGGTTTGAAAGCCGTGCTGTTATAATCACTTTGTATGAATGAGGCACTGCAGTGCTTTCAGTGAGCCTTTTGTTTTGTCTGGTGTTCAAATCCACTGACCTGAAACTAAATAAAGCACTTTCATTAAATTAAGTCATCTATAGTTGCTTTTGCATGGGCTATGGGAACAACTTGCCCCCAGAACAACTAGCGCCTGGAAAAACTTGTCTACTCTCACATTGTGGGCAAGCCAGAAGCTTAAGGGCAGAACTGTTGATTTGCCTTAAAAGCCTAAGAAACAAACTAATAACCCTGATGGACGTTACTGTGCATACATATACCTTCCTACTTGCCACTGATTTTTGTTGCGCTCAGAACAAGATGTCAGTCCTACTAATAGGGTAATGTGGAGGCTGTGCCTATCTCAGCATACACTGGGTGAAGGAAGGGTGCACCCTGAACAGCTCGTCAGACCATTGCTGGGCAACACACAAAATGATTCACACTTGCATTCATGCCTCTGGCAATTTGAAACAGCCAAATAGGCTAATGTGCATGTCTTTGAACTTGGGGAGGAAACCGGAATACCCAGAGAAAACCCACAAAGGCATGGGAAGAACTTTACCCAGAAACGCCTGAGCCTGGGACTCAAGCCCAAGACCTTCTTGCTGTGAGGTGGCGGTGCTAACCACTATGCCACCTTATATTGCAACAGTACAATGTGTGTACTTCATGGGCTAGTTTCAGCTCCTCTTGTGGTGTTTTTCAGGTATATTTAAAAGCGACCAACAGAGGTTCAGGCTGTGGTGGAGTGTTGCTATGGTGAAGTCATTTCCTGTTTAGACAGCACCATTTCCTTTTCTTTGCATTCGGCTTTCTTTTTACATGTGTGCTTGCTAGCCATTCTGCCACGTTATAGATTGGATTATAATGCACTAGCACATGAAAATGTGTATCACATCAGACTCAACTTTTTATTTTTTTCTTAATCCCCCCCCTCCCCCTCCCTTTCTTCTAGAGTGTATTTGCAGACTCTTGTTCTTTTTTTTTTTTTTTTTTTTTTTTTTTTTTTTTTTTTTTTTTTCCCCCCGCTGCTTTTCTTTTTTCACCTCCCCCCCCCCCCCCTTTTCCCCCTCCTCCCCCCCGACCCCCC
>JBCNYH010000009.1:7664461-7693912 GCA_039654325.1 Tandanus tandanus
TTCAATATTTCTCTGTCTTGAGATATATATTAATACACATTAGGCTTTTCACAGCAATATATTTATTGCATAGAGACAAACTTTTCAAAACGTGTTGCTTTTGCAAGAAATAATTGAAATATGGTGTAAGTTTGCCCATCATGGATAAAACTACACTTTATGTTTAAAAACATATTGTATTATTAATTTACATGGTCTGATTAGACGTTAAACAGATTATTGATCCAGAAAATAGTATAGAGGGAAAGCGCTATCCGTCCCCTTGTACGAATGAGCTCACAGATGCCCATATTTGGCTGGTGATCGCTTGTGAGTGACAGGAAAGTGAGCGTATGCCATCCCTCCCTCCCATGAGAGCTCAGCCAATTAGCTCCCATGGACTCCCACATCACAGATGGCTGTGGCCTCAACCTGGATTTGAACTTGCGATCTCAGGGTTGATAGTCACGCACCTTGTAGATGCGCCACTCGGGAGCCCTTAAAAGGGCTTTAAAAAAATCTTTGTAAAACATGAAGCTTTCTTATTATTTTTTTGGACATAATTTTGTATAAAATAAGTCTGTATCTCGCAAAATGTCAGGTATTATTTGCATTGTTGACTTAAGCATTAATCAGAGTTTGTGAGATGGATAATAAGCAATTATATGATATGGAGAATTATTTGGTTGAGGGGATACCTGCCAAGGCAAAATCTACTTATTTCAGAATAATGCTCCATATTATATGAAATCTGAATTTTGTTATGGTTATATTATTCATTCAGGATATTTTAAAGTAGACAGTCACATTACTATGTTGAGTGCCCATTGTGTGATAATCATTCAACTTATCTGATTGCAATGAGGCAATAATTATCACATGGCAATGATACAATACCAAGAATTATTAGATGGCTTTCCACCAACCAGAAACCAATAAAATCTCTTAAATGAATGATTAGTGAAAGACTAAATAAATCTTGGTATTCTACAAGCTGAATTATTGAATTGTTGACATCGGATAAGCTGTGAGACTGGCGCACCACAACATATTAACATGACTATCTACTTTGAAAATATTTCAATGTTTGATTTTAATTACTCGGTCTTGGAGGGTGATATCTGCTGAGACCAAACTGCCCCTTGATTGAATAATTCTCTACAGCATACTTCAATTTGTTCAATAAATGCTTATTATCCCGAGATAGGAACAGCGCATAAAGTTTTTATGGACTTTTGGACATGGTGCAACTCCTTTTACTCTTAACTATGGAGCACCTGTTTTAGTTTAGTTTAATTGCTTCTGGTTTTTGTATTATTTATTTGAAGGACTAATTCTCCATGTTACAAAATTAACTCCTGAAACCTTTGCTGATTTTAGTCTTTAATAGTCCCTGGCATCATTAGCATGTTGGTTACATTTCACTTAATCATCAAAGCACTTCTTACACACTCAAGTCAATCTGTTTTTAAAGCCGTTTCCATGGCGGGTGTGTTTGAAATCTGCCGACGTGGAGAACGTGAGCGAATGTTATTGCTCTGACCTCTGGCCTGTCGTTAAATGGCTCAGGATAACTGATGTGAATGTTAATGGACAACTGGCCTGACCACAGAAATGTAGAGTGACTCTAAACAAGTGCTACAGTCACCTTTAAAAAGGAACAATCCTAATAACTTAAGCCTTATTATATTGTTTACTACAGCCATCACTAACCTCCCTTGATTGAATGGGTGGTCTAAGAGCAAGTTTTAGATCTTTTTAGCCACAGGTACACTGCAAATTGATTCCCGTCTCGTTTCTAGGTATAAATGTGCCATCGAATCACATTTGTTTTGCGCAAGAATGGGTACAGGGTGACCTATTAATACTTCCAACATGTCAAAGGCAAATGGGGTGGGGGGGGAAAAAAAAAAATCAAATTCATATTCGCATACATGATCCTTAATTCATTACAGTTTTGTATGGATGGAAGTGGAGGTCTTTGTGTAAGATCCTTCTTGCAGTTTTTAGGGAAATCTGTACAGCTAAAGCATGCTTCTGCTCAGAATGTCTTGGACTGCACAATAGATCACCTTAATGCTTCAGTATTCTCAGATGTACGAGCACTCCTGGGTATACCAGGTGAGTTATTTTAAATTTTTTTTTTTTTTTCCAAAACTGAGCCTGTTGCTCTGAAATTCTCAACGCACTGCGAGAAGGTTTTTCTATTGTGGAATGTTTTGGTTCCATGGAGTACTGCAATGTCTTTGAAAGAACCTCTGCGCAGTGAACACTGAGCGGTTGCCTGCAAAGAATGCTTCGTTAATGAATGCACAGTGACGACAGCTGGGGTTGGGTTACCAACAGAACTTAGCAACACCCATCCTGCCTCACTAAGTTCCATGTGTGCAAATATTGATGCATAAACTGTGTTGAATGAAGTTAAACGTGTGCAAAAACTTTTTAAATCTTTTTTTTTTTTTAAATGTTCCTTTGAAACATGGGAGGGTTTTTTTTTTTTTTGGTTCACCCTGTATTTTCTTCTGGAATAAAGTAGTTTCAGAAAGGATTGTTTTTCAGTTATGGTTATTGGTGATAAAATTCATGTGATTTGTTTAAATGTTTATTAATGGAGTACCATAATCCTTCATTTTACCTGAGTTGGTTGAGGCTATACATGATATTTTGTTATAAAGTTTATTTAATCAATATTGGAACCTAAGATAAAGATTACACCTTGTGGCTAATTACACAGTTGAGGTCATTCGCATAAAGATATTTAAATATACAACGAATGCCTAATTTAATTTCCAAGTCCTAACTATTTGCTTATCCCCGCCTACAATTAGTCACATTAGGCTATTTCGGACTATCAACAAAAATGCCGGCAAAGAGAAAGCGATGTGGGCCAACTGGCGTAAGAGAATTTACTGAATCAGAAAGGACTGAGTAAAAAAGACAGTCAGACAGGGAGAGAAATAGAGAAAATATTTTGATTGGAGAGCATTTTGAGAGATCGCATAGAGTTAAAGGCGAGCTGAACTTGATGATTAAGTATGAAGTGTATAGTGTCTCTTCATATGCTTGTTTGCAGTCCAGAGTAATAAGGTTGTTATGCAAAAATATTGACTATTTTGAATGTGTAATCTTTTTATCCAAAGTTATTTCTCAGATAGGAAATCGATTAACATGTAAGAAACTTGCAGTTGCGACATGTACATGTACAATGATATAATACCATAATCACCGCTCGAACACCCGTAAAAACTAACAACACTAATTGCTGTTATCTTCATGAACTGATTGAGTCTCAAATTATATGTCTGAATTTCTAATCTCCCAAAATTCACACCGTTACAACCTGTATTTGTGATGAGAATTTATAATGTACGCTCACTTCCTCCTCCATCACAGCATCAGTGCTGTCTTCCCACACAGTGGTGTTGAATCGTCAGAACCTCATGCATATTCATGACGGAATACTGTGACGTTTACAGCTAAAATTAACTGTAGCACCGGGAAGGTACCATCGTAAATCAGCAAAGTTTAATTTTTAAATGTAAAGTTTCTCAATTCAAAATCATCTATTCTATACCACTAAAATTTCACTCAGACACTTCATATATAGCTTAAAGTATTTTACAGTACAGGGAAAGGAGCAAACCAAGTACAACAGAGTTACACAGTGGACTTGAGTAGGAATTAAGCAGTTAAACTTGTGCCATTAGTCGCTCCTGTCACTAAAGTTTAAGGGATTACAATTAATGGTGCAATCTTCATCCATTAAACTGTTTCCAACAGCATGATTTGTGTATGCGTGTTAAGCCTTGCTGGGTTTAGCCGGGTGGCCGCATGTGTTCCAAATTTAGCCGTACAACCCCATGCTGTGGTGAAACTATAGCAGATCTATATATGTTGAGCATCTATTTTCGTCTGACTTTCACCCACCTGCCCTTATTACCATATAACTCGCAGTCTTGTGGTACAGATCTGCCTGCTGTTACAAAGCTTGGATTCAACCGATCTGTAGGCCACAAACTGTCAGTGTGTAAACATGCGCTGAGTGAGTCGATTTATTGGAATTTTGGAGATCGTTGCAGATCTCTGGTGGTGTAGTGGAGCAGCTGCTTTAAACCTTCAACTCATTAATTTCACTTTTGTCCTTATAGGCGGCAAGAGACATCCAGGAGGCTGAAAAATGTAAGTCAGGTCAACTTTTCTTTGAATTTCAGTATTTTTTTTTCGTGTGTGTGTGTGTGTATAATATATAACAGCTGTATGCATATGATGGATTTACTGTACTCATATTACATGTTATGCATGGAATTATTACCACCCATGATCAATGCAGGTTAAAAAAAAGGACAAAAGGTGGTTTATTTTATTATTATTTTTTACAAAAGGGTCAAATGTCTTTGTATCTACTTGGCTTAATTTCACACTGGAGAAAAAAGTGAGAGAAAGTAACCTTTTAATTGACGAATTTATACAAACAAAAAAGGCTGCCCCCATTACTGGCACCTCTGCATTTAGTACTCTGTTTAATGTGACTTACCTTTGACAACATACAGTCTGTAATATCTTCTAAAATCGTTGAGATTCCAAGGTGCTGAGCAAAGAACCTCTCCATATCCTCCAGGATCCTCGGACCTCCTTTTTTTTTTTTTTTTTTTTTTTTTAAGTGCTTATCTGTAATACCACTCCTAGGTTTTCAATAAGTTTCATTTAGGGTGCCAATATTTCTGTTTCTACCTGTATTTATCAAGAATATATTTTTTGCATGGTCTTTATTTAGCATTATTCCCTTAAGCCCCGATCTCATTTGTGCGATTCGATTAATTTTTAGGTCGGGAGCGAGCATGAGGGGCCTGTGACCGATATCGTCGACTATATCGCTGACTGTCAGCGAGGAATCCACCCGTTGTGGGTTTTTTTTAAACCTGTGTCCAAATGTTGGACGATTTGTGTTGACCGTTGTTTCCGATCACAGATAGTTGGGGACTATCTGGGACTACAAGTTCTTTTCCCTGTAAAATCCTAAGCTATAAATAAAGCTGCCTTGCATGAGGGTATTTAGCATTTGTTTGCTCAATGAGTGGAAGATCTTTCTGGATGAACCGAGACAAAGAGGGCATGAGAACACAAGGGCCTTTTCATACAAGGCTCAAATACAGAATGAGACATAGAGGAAGGGAGGGAGGAGTACTCAGTGTGGTGGTAGAGGGGTAGAGATGGGACAAATTTGTATGAAAACAGAAGGTGATTGTAACAGAATGCAGGATAGAGATCAGTTGGTACTGCTGGGTAAGTTTTGTTGCTCATTTTGTTCATCTGCTATAAATAGAGTTTCACTTACCAATGTAATGATTCTAATAAACACACACTTGTGCCCACACATTAATAACGTGGCATGTCTGAGCTGATTGAATAGATTTTTGGAAACTTGTTCATCAATCATTTAACTGTCTGTGTAGTTCATGTAGAATTCTGGTATGTATTTTATACATGAAGGAGATAACACTGTGTGGGTTTGCAGAAGGCGAATATTGTGTGGGTGTTGCTGAATGATTCTAGAGACAAAACATTCAGGGGACAGTTTTAATTAGTGACATCCACGGAGCATGAGGTGCATAATTGTTTTTAGTATATACTACACAGCAACATAAATACACACTAAAACAAGATTTGATAGTTTTTTTTTTTGTCTTTATTTATTTTAAACTATGACTGAAGCAAATAAGGTGGGTTCTGTGTACTCTGAGCAACTCAAATTTGCAAACTATGCAGAAACTTAAACCTTTAAAGTTTTTATATATACTACCTAGAAACACTCACTCATTTGCTAAACCATTTAATCCTGCTATTATTGTAGCATGGAGGCTGGAACCTATCTCCGCTGACACTGGCCAAAGGTGGGGGTACACCCTAAACAGCTCGTCAGACCATAGCAGGGCAACACTTGCACCTAGGTGCAATTTGGAACAGTCAGTTATCCTAATGTGCATGTCTTTGGACTGTGGGACGAAGGTTGCATGTTCTCCATGTGCTTTTGTGGGTTTCTTCCGGGTACTCTGATTGGCTGTTCCAATTTGCTCCTGTGTGTGTTGGCCCTACAATGGTCTGGTGAGCTGTTCAGGGTGTACCCTGCCTTCGCTCCTTGTCGGCTGGGTAGGTTTAAGCAGTTCGGCAAAGGAGTGTGTGAGAATTTTCATCAGGCTCGTGGATAGTGCTGAAAAGTGACTATTCCGTGACGTCCAGTTTGCTTTCAGTGAATAATTATTATATGTTAGCCAAAAAGGATTCATAGTTCATTCTCTCATATTTGTTAGGTTCTGATCACAATATACTGGTTGGGAAGGAAGGCCCAGGCCGACCCAACCTACAACGGACCACAGCTCAACTTTAAAGCTTTTGAAGGGCTGCTGGGTGTCACCTTGTCTAAAGTGAGTAAGAACTGGAGACAGAGGTCACCAGTAACTGCAGGAATGAAAGTTTTCCTTCACATCACCCTGTGCAAATTTCATTAATCTAATGGGATGTACAAATAACATTAAAAATAAAGCACATTATTAGAGGTAGAAGACTAAAGGAAATAACAGTACATCTAAGTATTGGTTCTTTCCCCCACTGCTAACATGATTTTAATGCATTTGTCTGACTCTGTAAAATAATCCTGGTTTTTGTATCCTTCTTGCACTGCTCTGCTTTTCTCATGCTGCAGGCTCTAGAATCCAGTGTGAGGGACAGCGGTTTTGCCGAGACCTGGTACCCTGACAAGGAGGTGCTGAGCTACAGAAGGGAGGATTCAGTGGAGAGCCTGGACTCTGTGGAGTCGCACCCTCAGAGTGTGACCTCAGATTGTACGTTAATAGCAGGTGGTAAAGGCTGAAGTGCGAAGGAGGATTTGCTTTATGTACGGTTGGCCAGGTTGAAACTGAATGCTATTTACTCAGAGTTTCAATAAAGTATATCATGATATCGTGCCAATACCGATGTATTAAAATATTGCAGTATCAGTATGATGATAGACCACTGTGCCAAACCTTCATAAGCTGTTGTTGCATTCCTTCTGTAATGTGTTGTGATTGTCATAAGCATGATAATGAAAGTTGTGTACGTAAGTGTGACATTCTGGACCTTTTTGCTGGGCTAAAACAGGCGTTGTTGTGTGTTCTGCCTGGATGTCCTCCATGGTGTAGTCGACTGCAATCATTTTACATATTCGTCACGCTGTGGATTGAGAGTCCCCAGTGATCTTTTCAGGTCTTTCTCCTGCTTTTTATCCTTTTGTTTTTCTCCGTCAGGGATTGGGAGTGACGCTGAGGCCGAGCACTGCTTTAGGATGACCGAACCCGGTAGAGGCAGACAAAACGTCCCGGCCGCACTGAGGAAAAGATTTGAGCAGCATGAAGTCGGCAGGGGTCGTGTCAGCCCTCTCCTCAGGTACTTCCTCCTCCTCAGGTACACTTATTGTGTTTTGGTTTAAATTATCTAAGCATACCATGAGTTGTAGATTGGAGGCAGACGGAGATTATTATTAATTTGTTTGGTCCTGACTTTGCATGTTAGATGCACCAATTTCCAGTTTATTATTTTTTTCAAGTCCTTTTAATATCCCTCGGATTCTGATTTCCTCACCGTCCCTTGGCTGTAGTGAAAATGGGAGGAGCTTAACTAGTCCCTGCCTTGACCTGCCTCCCGTTTCTGCTTTCCACCAATGGGCTCATGATTACCAGAGCGACTCTGAGTCCGACTCGGATCGACCCGATCCAGACCTCGTTCAAGACGACCTCGCTAGCCGTCGCTTTCGGACATCAACCTCAGTCACTCCTGCAAACTTCGCTGTCCCTCTAAACCCTCGATGTATAAGGGCGTTCCCTGCACAGACCCCCTGTCCAAGAAGGTCTTGGGTCACCATGTCTGATACCTCTCGCTCGGGTACTGTTTCTACTGAAAGGTCAAACCAGAGGTCAGAATTTGGCGTGACTTGAAGTGGCATGACATCCTAACACTACTGTGGCTTGCTAACTCTTGTGCTCTGTTTATCAGGCACTGTTGCTGTGCAGTTTTATTTCTGGCGACTTGATTAACTCCTGGCGTAGCATCATGATGGAAGTTGTTTTGGTTGACTTTTTAAATGCAGTGGAGTTTCATTAACCTGCATGTCATGATTCATCTGTGCTGGCGGAGTTATTTGTTCTAATAACTAACATTTTCGTTTAATCACTGCTGAATTCGAGATGAGGTCGTGCAAGATGAAGTCTTTCCCACGTGCATGTGGATATGTATTCTGTTCTTACTGCATTCTTAAACGGATTATTTGCATCTCAAATGAACAGCAGTACGTCCCCGCTACCCCGCAACAAAGACTGTAGGGACGGCTATGAAAAGGTCACTCTGGAAGACGAGCTGCTTCTGCGAGCTTGGAATGAAGAATCGAGCGAATCAGATGAGGGCCGAGGCGACGCTGACCCTGTTCAGGATGACCTGTACGCTCGCAAGGTGCTTCAGGCGACCCATCAGACCTCCCTCAACACTGACACAGACAAGTTCCTGCCCAAGTACTGGACTCCTGAGGAGGAAGCCCATGTGGGAAGGATCAGAATGGGGTCTCAGCGCAAACCCTGGTACAAGAAGATGCAGGGCTTCAGGTTGGTCCAAATGGCAGGATGATGGAATGACCTTGCTCTCTCTGAGTGTGTTTCTTCTTTTTTTAAATTTTCTGTTGCCTTTACTCAAATTATCTACTCTTCCTTGAGGTTTTGTAAATAATTGACCCTCCTTCTTTCATTTTCCCCTTTTTCTTTTTCTGTCCTTGGATCTACTGGTTTAGTCGAAAGACTTCTGGTTCATCTGAGGAAGACTCTGACTTTGACGTCACTCCTTGGTTAGGAGCCCCTGCTCACACCTGCCCATCTGGATCCCAAAAAACATAACAGCTTTTTAAGCTCCTTCCTTCCATATCGTCCTCTTCCCATAATGCCTTGCGCTTGGATTTCTTCTGTTTCAACATGGTGTGATTGCTATGGGTCGGCATCTCGGAAACTGAAATGGAACAAAACACTTTGGGCGAACGTGACTGACAAGCGAATTTGGTGCCATAATCCAAGAGTGTACTTAAGCCATATGCCTTCCAGCTAATGTTTGTTTAAAGCCAAAACCTTAGTATTAAATCTACAGACTGGTGACTGATTTAAGGATAAAAGCACAATTGTCCATTTGTGGGGTCATTTGTTCATTTATTTATTTATTAATTGAGATTATTGGTAAGTTTTGGCTTCTGTTTAATCACCTGATGAACTGTTTCCATCCTGATGGGTGTGGTCTTGTCCAAGATGACTCCGCCCTCCATCCACAGTGCAAAAAGTCCTTACTCGGTTAAATTGGTGAAGATAAAATTGATGTAAAATGTACGTTACGGCCTTCAGTCAAATCTCAATCCAATTGAGCACTTGATTAGACCGAGTTTGGAGTGGCGTGTTGGTGACGTGAACCACCATCATTAAAGAATATCGGAATGTCTTGGAGATACGGAGCTCCATCCACCCAGATGATCCAGGGATATTGGAGCACTTTTTGGTGGATTGTGGTGGATCAACACTTGAGGTGCTGGGTTTTTCCTATCTAGAACTTCTTACCTGGCTGAAGAGGGCGCAGTACGAAGGCCAATGCTCCAGTGGTACACATAGTGTGCATGTAATCCTTCACCAGATACACAAACTATACCAGGGATTACTTACTCTTCCTCAATAGGCCACTGTTTTTGTGTAGAAAGGATGCACTAATCTGGTGATTATATAACATGTTTCATGTAGTTGGGTTTGGAATATTTCATTTATTAATTAGAGAAGAGAATCTAGAAGTTCTGCTAGCAGGGCTTCTGTATGCTAACCCGTATGGAAGGTATTGATTGGGGTGCAAGAGGAAAGGCGTTTCTCTTGTACTCGTTTTGTTCTCTTTGAAAATTGCTCAGCGAGGATTTTTCCAGTGAGCTGGACGTCTTTACCATGCCTGCTGCTTTCTAATTCCTCTGGACCTAAAACAAAACAAAAAAAAAATGCACGGGAAGCAGAAACCTGGCTGTTCCAGTCTGGAGAGCTGTTGTGGATAACAGAAGACGACGTATTCTGCTAGCTTTTTGTCTTCATGCCCGTGAGAACAGAAACCAGTGTCTTCAGATTACTAAGAGGTTTTATTGCACATGTAATGTGGTTTTTTGAATATCTGATGTATTTTTTTTTTTTTTTTTTTCTTCTTGTTGGATGAATGGACTTGGTGTGAAGTTCTTGCTGATATTCGTACCCACATGTGAGCAGCGAGGCACATGATGCTCTGTTCAGCATTTCACACTGATGTGGTGTTTAAAACTGTATTTATAGCTGCAGTATTTAATAAAAGGTTGTATGCTGAAGTTCAGCTATCCTTGTTTTGCTCATTTCACATGTACTAGTTATTTAGTCTAAATTGAATGCTGTTGTAATTTTCTGCACTGGTGGTTGATTTTTAAAGTGATTGTGCTGTGGAGTGTATAAAACAAGCGTCTGAGAGAGGTGGGCTTCATGTGCTTTAAAGTGTACTTGTATTGCAGTTTAAAAAATCTGCAGGAACTGATGTAAAGGCCCTTTTAACCTCATGTTCTATCGTGCTGACTTTAGATAGCCTTTTAAAGTATTGATAAGTGTATGGGCTGCACAATGGTATAGTGGTTAGAACGTCTGCCTCACAGTAAGAAGGTCCTGGGTCTGAGTCCCAGGCTCGAGTTTTTCTGTGTGGGGTTTGCATGTTCTCCATATGCTGGTGAAGGTTTCTCCGGATACCCCAGGTTTCCTCCCACAGTCCAAAGACCTACAGATTAGGCTAATTGGATGTTCCAGATTGCCCCTGTGTGTCGCTCTGCGATGGACCGGCAAGCTGTTCAGGGTGTAACCTTCCTTCTCTGTGTCATCTGAAATGGGCTCCAGCCTCCCTGCAACACGAGTAGGATTTGGCAAATGAGTGATAAATGAGTTAGAAATTGCTAAATGTCAACACATTTCCAGTATATTTCACATGCTGTCTCTATCCTGTCAGTCAAAGCAACACTAAGCAATCATGGGCCTCTCTGAGCTTGTATATGTGGAAGATGGTGGATAGCAGTTTCTTTCAGGTGTGAAAAGATTATGTTGGTTGACTTCAAAAGGAGAAAAATTCATGTTGGTGTGAGGAAAATAGATTTTTAATACTTCACTTTAAGTAAAGCTTTTAAACACTAGGAAAATGTTTTATACAAAACAAAGTAAGTCATGTAATTAAATAAACTCGCACGCCTCCAAAATGGGGTTTTCCTTTTCTTAAAAGGGAAAAAAATGTTTTTGAATTCTTTATAGAATCCACGCACGGTTTATATAGCTACATTTTGTATCTAATTAAATAAGCTTTAAAGACACTACCTCATTTTAAAACCTCTTCTCAGCTGATAAATTGGTTCGATTTGTCATTCTCTTCATTTCCCAGAGTTCACCCGGGAAGTCCTGTCTGTATCGGGTGAGTGTGTTCTGTTTGGTTGTTTGTGCTTTGGCTTTGTGTGTGCGTGTTGGTGAACAAAGCGCTCTAGTTGGATGTGTAATGTCTGCTTTTGCTCCCTGTCCTCACCTTCACACTGGACTGGATTAAAGTATTCAGTATCTATTTAGTGTGAAGATGTTAAACATATGCTGCTGCAGTGTTCTCCTTTAACTAGTGTCTGTGAGCCATGCGTACAGGGATCATACAAAAGCTTAAGTCTTTAATGTTTGTTTTGGAGGCTTAGTTCAAAGGTATAACTATTAGTATAGTAGTAGTATAATTAGTTTTCTTGCTTCTCTACTAATCACAGGAAGAAACACATTGTCTAGATTAGAATTAACTCATGAAGTTCTGTTTTAACACCTGATAAATACTTTTCCTTGAACCCTGTGTTTTAAGCAGCTGCTGAAATCTGTTACCGCTTGCATACTGCTGCTGCTGATGATAGTATTATTTAAATTGCACAATCTGTGTATATATACTATTGCACAGTTCAATCCAAAATGATAGTTTAAAAAGATACAAACATCTAGACATAATTATTAGTTATTACTTTTATGTATTGTGAGCTAGCTTGCTTGTCTGTCTGTAAGTGGATTTTTACAATAAGTGTTATTGTTATTTTTATATATAACTATTAAATAAATTAAAAGTTTCATTACAAATACAAACTAAAGGGGCACTTATGGTGTGCAAGGTTCCTCTACCAGGCACAAGTGGGTTATGGTGACAACTGCATTGACTAACCTGAAAAATCCGCTTCAGACTGCAGGTTTTTATTATAACTTGGCAGAGTTATAATGGAATATCTCCCCCAGTTGGTGTCTGAACATTTATTCACACACTGTTTGCACTTATTGACCTTAAATTTTTTAACATGATCCCAAGTACCAATAACCTCTTTGTACCCATTGTACCACACACTACACTAGGAAAAAAAAAATTGTAGATTGTAACTTTTAAAATTTGTATTGTATACAAGTTATAATATTTAAATGATTAAATTAAGTATATCCAAGTTATACTGTGCACACAGGCTTATTTAACAAACCAATGCAAGTGAAAACATGACAAAAGACACTCGCCTGTAATGAAGTAATTATACGTTGCAGTGAAATTTCTTTTCTGACCATAACAGGAGCAAGTCCATGAGTGACATCACCCCAGAGCCCAAAGCGCAGGAGTCTGAAAGCAGCACAATGCATTTTTTGAGGAGTCGCCGTGGAAAATCCGCGACAGTCTCCATGCGGCAGGAGCAGATGCGGCGGTGTCAGGCCAGGCTGAGGGAGAGTGAGGTTGTGTGGCAAGAGGTGAGTAGTGTGTTGTACTCTCGTTATAAAGCACCAGGCTATAATTTGGAGAGAGCTCATGATAAGGTCATTCCCTGTGCTGGAAAAATACAATACAGAGGGGAGAAGGTTGAACAAAATGAATGAGTGTAATTTTATTATATTTTATATTCTCCCTGAGGTTGTTTTGCCCTTCATTTTTTTTCTGTTCCCCTAACCCCCTTCCCCTTTGGTAACAAAGACAGCACTCATTATATCAAAGCAAACATGCTTCATATATTACAATTTATGTCCCTCAGATAGGCTAAGAACCTGATATTTCAGCATAACACCAGGCCGCATCACTGCCTCACATTAAAAAGAATTGACTTCTATTTGCTTGGTCTTGTTGCATCACTGCCAGTGTGAGTGCAGGATTGGACACTAATTCAAACTGCTGAAGGTGGAGAAGTTAATATTGCTGTATGCCTGTAGGACCTCAACAAGTGGAAGACTAGAAGGAAGAGCTTGAACTCTGACCTGCACAAAATGAAAGAGGAGCAAGAACACCTCAAGCTCCGCACTAGCGGGACTGTACATGTTGGAGAGGAAAAGCAGCAAAGGTAACACACACATGGGTAAAGCCTCATGCTGTTTTAAGGATTGACCAAGATCCTTCAGTCTCAGCGACCCCACCGAGCCAAATCTGTTTAATGAAACTGCTGGGAATCCTTTTTTTTCACAAGTATCTTACAAATCTATATTATGATTGATGGAGCAGTAAATAGTCTGAAATCTTCCAGCCTCACCTTTTAATTTAGATTTAAAATTTTATGTCTTTATAATCCGTGTGATTTTGTGCTTTATTTTGCAGAAGTAGCCTGATAAGGGAGCAGCCTGATTTGGCCTCTGTTGCACCCGATGAGGCTTTCACTCCTTCTCCTCCGACCTCCAGCTGCAGCAGCAGCATACCTGCACCCATAAGCTCAGCTGCACCTTCTCCTGTACACAGAGGCTGCTCTGATACCCAGGGTGCAAGGGAAGCAAGTCAGTGCACATCTTTTGTAAAGAGCACAGCATCTGATCACATGCAGAGCTACTCATCTCCCTCCCTGCCTGCCTCGGGGATGAACTCTGTTCCCGCGTCCGGCCAGGGTGCCAGGTCTTTAGAAGGTGTGGATTCAGGAATGCCACAGGTGTCAGCTGTGCTGCCCAGAGGTTTCCGCAGGTCAGAGGGTACCTCGCGGCTCTATGCGGGCGTCACACCCAGGCCGTTCAGCACCAAGACCTCCAGGAGATCCACTCAGCCCAGATTCTACTCAGTGAGTTGTTGTTGTTGTTGTTGTTGTTTTGGCCCAAGCATCATCCTTTTTAAGGGGGGTGTGTACATCTGTTTGCTTATCCACATATGCACTATGTGCATGGTGCTCTGTGTGAAGTTTAGTGTTACTTGTCTTTCTGCGATCTCTTTGCAGCCATATGAATAATGGAACATGGCTGCCATGCTACTTAATGCTCCTGGCAGATCATGAAACCCAAGCTTAGAAAAAACTCCCCAACTGTAACAGAGTACGAGGATGATAGAAAGTGCCCTATTTCAAGCGGACAGGGTGGTGTCACTAAAGAGCCAGTGTTATCTGTGTTCCTAAAATAAAAAAAATTGCCCTTTCTTGTATTCTTAAAGATGCCTGAACCAGTGTTTTAATTTAAACATTTAATAATTTGACTACAGTAGTCTGTCCTGAGCTGAAGGTGTACATGTAGTACTTTTAATTCTGTGTATATCCTGTTGAAGCTACTGCTTTGCACAGACCAGTGACACATACTGTCCCAAATTTTTTATTCCATTCAAAAAGGAGGTTGCCCTAAAAATACTCTCATAGACCTGTGGCCAATGCATTAGGCCTACCGAGCTGGGGTTTTATAGGCAAAGATATGGTCTACACACGGAGTGTGTACAAACACCTCAAATCCAAACATGCAAAAGCATGAAATGGCATGACAGCTACATGTCGATAGTATTGCTTCCGATAGTCTCATGCGCCAGACGTTTGTACGTGCCTGCACGGTGTAGGTAGGTTGTCTGTCACTGCATTCTAAACAGCGACTGGGAGCGACAACATTTCTGACAGTCAAGTATGCATGCGAAGATGTACATGAAGTAGTTACAATAGCTGCCATGAGAGGGCAATGAAAAGACCAGCTTGGCAGGGGAAAAGTTCCGGTTTTAAAATCCATTGCGCACTTAGCAAGTGAAGTCCGGCGGGAATAAAAAAAATACGTTTTCCCAATTTTTTTTAAATTTTTTTTTTTGTAGAAATTACAAATAACATCGGCGAAGCTGCGAAACTAGGAATAAAAAAAAAGAATGCCCTTATATAATTTTAAAATAATACATATGTAAATTTATAGTCTCTCCATCTCAAACCCTTGTAGATGGATGATTTCCAGAACAGTCAGCGAGAACACCAGCTTCCTGCATCTTTCCCCCACCAAGGAACTGATACGACTTCTGATTACAAAGACAACTCGCACCCGAATGCACATGCAGCCATCCAGCAGAGAAAGGAGGAAGAAAGGGGAAAACGGATAGACTCGGCACCTAGTATTCTCTCCTTCATGTCTGCTAGCATCCTGATGCCTGATAAAGCGAGCGGTGAGGCTGAGGTAAAGATGACTAGTTCAGAGCAACAATTGGATATTTGACGTACTTGTATTTATGAAGTTATTAGAGTTGGAATTGATCTTATGACACTTTGTTGGAACTAACCTTAATGGGAATATATAGGCAAGCATGTTTACGACGAGGTGTGTGTGTGTAATTTTATACAAAGGGTCAGGATTCGAGTAGTAAGCACGTCAAAGATCTCAGGTTACCCGACAGGATGCAATCACATGATCACCTGCCTCAGGTAACAGTTCCTCTATTCTTGCTCTCCTTCAGGTGGATCACCATGATATGCGAGTCAGTCTGAGTCAGACACCCGACAGTGGCAAAGACTTTGGATTTCAGGCTTATTGGGACTCAACCGGCGCCCGCATCAAATCTATCCAACCAGGTAAGAGGTGTCATGTTCAATATCAGGAGATCAGGTAGTTTAACTGTGAAATTTAGGTTCGGTTTAGCTTGTGTGTATTTTTTATTTATTTATTTTTGTACGCTTTCATGTATGCACTCTTTGCAGATCAGTTACATTAATTTACATGTTAATTAGAATGAGGACTTTAGCAATATATAAATGTACATTTAAATGGCGTTTTAAAACCATTTGCAAGAGATGACGAGGAAGAAATGCAAGGATAGAAAGGTCCTGGGTTCGAGTCCCGGGCTTGGCCGTTTCTGTGTGGCGTTTGCATGTTCTCCCAATGCTTGTGTGGGGTTCCTCTGGGGTACTCTGGTTTCCTTCCGCAATTTAGACATGTGTCTTAGGCTAATTGGCTGTTCCTAATTGCCTCTAGGTGTTTGTGTGACTCCTATGATGGTCTGGCAAACTATTCAGGGTTCCTTCCTGTAACCCTAGTAGATATAAGTGGTTTGTTGAATGAAGGAAGGATGACGAACAGAGGGAAAAAACTTAATTAATAAAATAATAAAGTGTGACCCACAGACAGGCGAAACCTTTTCCTATAGCTTCCGATGGGCAGGAGCTAAAACATTTTTTAAGAGTCTTGTGCATGTGTGCGTCAATAAATTTAAAGTAAAATACATTTTGACATCAATTCCTTGACTAATCCAGTCACTAGAAGGGGAAACCTCTCTGTCTGTGGCTGGGTGAATATCTGACCCCAGATGATTATATATTTGATGTTGAAATGAGATTAAAACGATGTTGGTGTAATGTCAACATTAAAAAAAAACCCCTTTGAAACAGGGTTTACTGTTAAGGGTTATAAAGAGGTTAACAAAAAATGTATAAATCATGCTGTACGTTCATTCAAAGAGTGAAATGTTTGATCAAAATATCAAATTGATTTGCCTTTCAAAATGGAGACCGTGATTCACCCTGAACTGGAATTAACCCATCAAAGTCTACTGGTGGCTGAGAATGCACTCATTACCTCTTTTATATTTTTGTCACCAGTAGTTTGTTGGCGTGTTTCTCAACTTTACACAGAGATATGAACGATTTTGTGTTGCTGTGAGTGATGGACTACAGCCCAAGTAACACTCCATTAGATTCTGGTGGTGATCTGAATTAAATTCTGGATCCAGAAATCTTTTTAAAGATTTATTTACACTGTGAGGGTGGACGTGAAGTGGTTTGTGCTCTCCTTTTTTCATAATTAGTGTGATTGTGACGTGTGGGGTTTTTAATTTTTCTTTTTTCCTGACACTTCAGTTTTAGAATTAATGATCCAAAAGAGTTCTTGTATACACTATATATATATTTTTTGAAATAAAACCTCATATTGCTGCTCTTTTGCTTCATACGTATGAATACATGGAATTTCAGGATCCAAGTCTTTCTGTTCAGTCATGCTGAATCACCAGAGAGCTACCAAACGTAATGAGATCT
Organism: Tandanus tandanus; assembly: GCA_039654325.1. Taxonomy (NCBI): domain Eukaryota; kingdom Metazoa; phylum Chordata; class Actinopteri; order Siluriformes; family Plotosidae; genus Tandanus; species Tandanus tandanus. The sequence goes on from JBCNYH010000009.1 coordinate 7,681,749, forward strand.
CAGGCTATCCCACCCAACACGTGCATGAAAGTACTTAAGACCCGTACCTGTATTTTTCTTTCTTTTTCATCCATTGCTTTTTTTTCCTCCCATTGGCCTAAATGAATTTCTGGCTTTGAAGGAATCCATCAGAAGTGTTTTTGTGCTATTAGGCTAAAACACATGTGCATAACTCCTGAAGATGAAATTAATGTTGGTGTGTTGTAGTATTGAAGCTGAATCGATGTACCACGACAATGTGCATCATTTAGTGATGATTAGATGTGTAATTTAATACATCATTGTAAAGTGCAGCCATTTAATTAGTTGGTGAAACTGGTTATTTGTATTATCTGTCATTTTAATCGATCTCTAATCTCTGTTTAGCTTTCCCTTCTGTCCTTTTTTCCACCATCATCTTAAAAAAACGGCGCTGAATACTGCGCTGTGAGATGTGTTGTACGTGTGCAGGTTTCTCGGTACACAGAGAGACGTGGGCATTAATGATTGATGGTGAACAGTGAAGGTGTTGCTTACTGTGCATCAGTCTGATTAGTTCAACATGCCGTTGCACTCAGGATGATCTCTCCATTCTTATCACATGGTCTTCATTAACGTAGTAGTAATGCGTCTTATCGCGTGTTTGAGTAAGCACTAGGGCACATTTCACTGTTGGAATACCATCAAACTGTTTCTGTATTTAAAATAAAACAATGCACCAGCTCTTAAAAGTTTAGATGAAGTCATTTCTGGATGTTTGGTTGGCACTGACCACCTTCTGAAGTAGGATAACTCCTGGTTCGATTCTAAACTCGTGTTACGGTTCTTGTGGGGGTTCACATAATTCGACCCTGTCTGTAAGGGTTTCCTCAGGGTTCTCTGGTTTCCATCAAGTCCAGAAAGAGCCAGTATATGGATTTAATGGAGAATTCGAGTTGTGCCAACCATCGAGATAAATATGTAACCTGATCTGGCACAAAGAGTCGGAAGCTGCAAGTACCACTTCAGAGATACAGGCCAAAATACATTGTGATGCATTGAAATATCAAACACTGACGGGGTCATCATCGATTCGACCGCCCATCCGCGTGTAAGTTTGGCACCATGTGTTTCGAAACATGTATAAGTGCATGGGTGCTTTTTAATCAGTAATTGTACCTAGTTTGAAGTCAACATGTATATATTGATGGGCTGTTTAGTCTTGAGCCTGAAGTTGGTAGTGAGACAGATTCAAGTCTCAGACTACATGTACTGATAGGGCGTGTGCTATCCTGTTCTTAGATGTTGTTGTATTCTGTTCAGATTTTACCTGATGGTGAAAAAGTAGGACACAATGTTGGTCCAGTTCCCGTATAAAACCTGTTGAATTTCAGGGCTTGTGTAATTCTGTTTTGATCAGATTCTATTTTCATTTCATAAAGATGTTTAATAGTTTGACAAATCTCTTTGCAAGTTTCTGTCTCAAGTGATGCCTGTCTGAAGTACCATTACTTCATGTTGTACTTTCTATCCCTGTGAGCTGGTACAGATAATTGAAGTTTAGACATCTCCTTTACTTCCTTTTCTCTTGAAATGTTGAGACGGTGTAGAATCGGCCACACACGCTTGACACATCAGTATTTACTAGAAGGTGCTGACCCGCCGTATTGTGTCCCATGTGATCAGCGCATCACGGTCAAACATTTTGTTGGACTGTGTTGATTTCCAACCTGTCAGAATTTTTATAGAACTAATTCCTTCTCAGAATTTTTTAAAGTTGTCGATGAGGATACAATATTGAACTAATAATTTTTTATATATATATATAATTTTTTTTTTTTTTTTTAGTCTTAGGTCTAAATATTTTAATGTCATGTGAAGCTTTTTTGATGTCTCGTTTTCCTTCAGTCGTGATAAGGCTTTCAAAGCTTTGTAAAGCTTTCAACCCCGTCAGTAACTCATTTTGCCAGCTCTAGCAGCAAGCACGTATAGTAAAAATCTATTTATCTAAATTGAGTTTCTGGAGGTGATTCAGAAAAGTGAAAAGAAGCTGCTACAGTTTAAACCCTTGTGTCATTTGGCTCTGTCCTGCAGGCAGCCCAGCTGAGCTAGTCCACCTGCAAGTGGGCGATGAGATTGTGGCTTTGGGCGGACAGCGAGTGGCCGAAATGAGCTACGAACAGTGGAAGGCCAATATGGATGCTGCCCTGCGAGAGGGAAAGCTGCTGATGGATATCCGACGTCTCAGCCTTAATGGTGATGATGATGATGATGATTATTCATAGGCTAATTCAAGAGAACGACAGTGGCATAGTGGTTGGCACATCTGCCTCACAGTAAGAAGGTTCTGGGTTTGAGTTTCAGGCTCGGGCGTTTGTGTGTGGAGTTTGCATGTTCTCCCTATGCTTGTGTGGGTTTCCTTCAGGTACTCCGGTTTCCTCCCGCTTTCCAAAGACATTCACATTAGGCTAATTGGCTGTTCCAAGTTGCCCTGCGATGGTCTGGTGACCTGTTCAGGGTGTACCCCGCCTTGGTCCAATGTTGGCTGAGATCCTAGTAGGATTTAAGTTGTTCGGCATGCGAGGAAGTACGATGCAGAAAAATATATTTTATATAAAATTAGATTTTTTTTAAGAATGTATTTTCTTGGTATTATTTTAGGAAAAGTGGTGGTTTATTTAACACCAAAATAATCCTGATTAAATTTCCCTTTTTAGTCAGGATTTGAGAATCACTAATTAAGTGGCAGTTTGAAATGGGTGTGTCTATTTCTCCGACAACCAATAATCTCCTGCTTTTATGGGTTGTTTTTTCATGTACACAAACTATTTACATTGTACAACACACAATGTTAGAGAATCCTTAAAAAACCTCTGTGTACAGAATTTGATCTGGATCATCTCAAATCTAATGGAGTCTTGCTTATCCTAAACCCCACGACTGGTAGAAAATATCGTGAAAATACACACAACTATTTTCAAATAAAGGACACAGCACCGCCTGCTGTAAAACGACACTTCCAAAAAAAATTTTTTTTTTTTAATCATCCATTCTCCTAATGTTAAAGAATCCATTAAAAAATTTCTGCATCTAGAATTTGATCCGGATCATCTCCAAAATCTAATGTAGCCTTCCTTGTCCAAAGCTCCTCCTCTGGTAGAAATTTCATGAATTAATGCACAAACATTTTTTGTGTAATCCTGCTAATAAGGACGAAACAAACTAACAAAAAACATCTGACCTTTTTGACACCCTGAATGCTTGTAGGTCATCCAGATCAGCACACGTCCATCAGTACCACCTCCAGTCTGCCAACAGAGAATGAGACTAAAATGCAGGTTAATGGCCATCCTGTTAATGCAAATGTGAGTAAACCAGTGATGGCGAGAGACCTGTTTTAGTACATCATGAATCAAATAAACACATCTCCAGGATTACCTAAAACTAGATTTGCATAGGAATAATAGATGCAGGATTATAATTTTTTTCTGTCTTGACATTGACTGCAGGGTTTATCATTGAAAGCAACGAGTAGGAGTTTACCTGACAATCAGTTCCCAAAGAAAACCAAAGGTAAGTGGAGAATTTCGGCTTAAATTGGGTCGGACTTCAATTTGACAAGGATACAGTAAGCAGTGTGTTGTGGAACTCTCACCTCATGCTTCTCTTTTCTTTTTTACCTGTAGAACAAGAGGTCCTAGTGATGCAAAACCACAACAGGAGATTAGACTTTTTTAAACAGAAAGGTAAATCTTTCAGGCACCTTGAACTTTGTAACTTATTGGCTGCTTCCTGTAAATAGATTTTTCCCATCATTTGGTCCTAATGAAACAAAGCAGCGCCCTCTGACAGGGTTGTTATTTATATATGATTTATACACACCTTCTCAGGCTCCTCAGGTTCCACAGTGGACTCATCAGTCTACCTTTGTGGTAAATAACTGCCGTGTGTGTGTGTGTGCTGTGTCTTTAACTCTGTGTGCTCCTTTTTAAATGTGGCTTGGGTGCTCAGTAGGTGTTGCCTCATAAATAAATAGTTTGTTTGTCTGTTTTAGCTTCATCTCTGGGCCTGTATTGCCAGTATTATCAGCAGACATGATACTTGCTGATAAATCTGTATCCATGCTTGTTTTTTCTTTTAAATGTAAAATAGATCATTTAATAATTGGGCGTTTCAGAAGGCATTTATTTAAAAAGGCTCATTTAAAGGTGCATTGTGTGACACTTTGAAGGATGTATTTGCAGAAATTAAGCATCAATACACAAGGTTTTTTTGAGCATTAATCATTAAAAGAATTGCTCGGTTTTCGGAACCTTGGAAAAAGCAGATTATATCTACATGCGGAGCGGGTCCCCCAATGGGTATAGACCTTGCATCCCATAGAATTAATTGCTGTTGCCATGGCTAATAAGCTTTAACTTCCGGTAGTGCCGAAAAGCTAAATGTAAACAATTTACTGTCACTGAGACATCGGTTTCTGTTCATTTCTCAATAACTATGAGACCTAGAGATTTTATCTATGGTTCATATTGCTGTCATTCACCTGCATGTGGCTCAGCGTTCCAAACCCCCATAGAAATAACAATGGGATCTTTTCTCGTGTGTATCCTGATATAACATATTCCTACAGGTTATTTCACCCATATTGCTGGTTGTTTTATGGTGGAGACGGAGTTGTGGTGATTCTGAAGATTTCTGTAAAGCTCTGAGGGACATGTTATGGAAGTTATCGTGTATGGTTCATTGTTATATTAGAGGTTTAGAAATTTTGAAAGTTAATTATAAAAAAAAATAGAGAAACTACTTTAAATTTAGTTACTAAATTAAGTGTAAAATATCTCATATCACTGACAGGTGAGTATCCGCTAACTATAGTGTACATATAAGTACAGTATACCATATGATGTGTACTGAATAGTATAGTGTGCATGTGTATATTATATGAACAGTGCAGTGCATTACAGTTTGTGTGTGATATTTAAAAACAAAAAAGCACAGAGCACTGACATCAACCCCACTGAACACGTACTGCCCCAGGTGTCCCCACCTGACATCAGTGCTTGATCTTAATAATGCTCTTGTGGATGAATGAACACAAATCCCCACAGCCACACTCCAAAATCTAGTGGAGAGTCTTCCAAAAAAAGAGAGATTTATTATAACAGCATAGAGGAATGAAACCTGGAGTGGATACTTTGGCACTAACGGAAATCAGGACTTATTTGTCATCTTAACCCAGGCCATGTACGGTCTGTGTTCTGCGTTATAGGTGTCCCGTTTCAGTAAAGTACTACTTACAGTATTTTACTACATTTCCCTTAAAAAAACAGTTTGCTAATATCAATTACTGTATCAGAATTCACAAACTTTTATTAAGGGTAACCAATGCGCCACAAGTCCCTTTTTGGTCGGGCTTTATTTATCTCTGTGTAAAATATTTTCTGTGTAAGTTCATTTCACTCAAAAACAGTAAACATTTTGTCGAAGCTGAATTATTATTTTATACAGTTCTAGGGCAGCTGATGAGCTCAATGTTTATGTGAAACTTCATAGTTTAAAAAAAAAATAAAAAAATTATGATTTATGATAAAATTTATAATTTTCAGGAAGTGTACCATGTAACCATGTTTTAATGTGTGTTTTACATTATTTAAATGTTTATTGGCTGAATTCACTGGCTGCTCATGGTATCTAACGTGTAGATTTTATTTTTATTTTTTCAGTTTCCTGATAAATGTGTTGATTCTTGTCTAATTTGGTCACAAATACACTATCATTAAAGTGAAAATGAGATGAGGTTAAATTCTGGAGTATTCCTTTTTATTGGAGTGTGTCTGTGAGTGTGAAAAATGTAATCTTGCTATGCAGCGTGTAAGATAAGCACTAACATCAACTTTTCCCCCTCTGATTCTCCTCTACTTCACTTCAGGAGGCTCCGAGTCGGCCATATCGGATGTGAGTTGTTACTGGTTGAATGCAAATTTATTATTATTATTATTATTATTGTCATCAGTATGCAATCAATTTCTTTATTCTTCCTTTAGCTGCAGGTTCCCTCCATCGGTGCCTCGTCCTCACGCTGGTCCTGGAATGCGGAGGAGGAAAGAAGGAGACAGGAGAAATGGCAGGTGGAGCAGGAGCACCTCCTCCAGGTAGGGTGAGAGACAATGCTGTGCGGTTTACTAAAGTCTGTAAGAGGTTGGGGTGGCATGGTGGAGTAGTAGTTAGCACGTTCGCCTCACAGCAAGTCCTTGGTTTGAGTCCCGGGCCCGACGACAGGGTTTGTGTGGGTTTCTCCTGGTACTCCGGTTTCCTCCCACAGTCCAGATATGCACTTTAGGCTAATAGGCTGCTCCAAATTGCCCGTGCGTGTGTTGGGCTGGCGAGCTGTTTAGTACCTTGCCTTCCCCTAGTGTCGGCTAAGATAGGCTCCAGCCTCCCTGTAACCCTAAGTAGGATTAAGAAGTTTGGCGAGTGAAAGTGTAAGAGGATGAAATAATATTCAGCAGCATCTCATCAGAAAAATGAGACTACAGTACCTTTTCATGTGATTGTCTGTGTCAGGAGAAGTACAGGCGAGATCAAGAGAGATTAGAAGAAGCCTTGAGACGAGATCAGCGTGAAGCCGCATTAGAAGAAAACATCTCCTTTAAGGTTGGTCATCCCTTCGACGTCGAGCTCTTGTGTCTGTATAACTCTAGTTTAACCTCGGAGCAACAGCCTGCCTGTTATTATAACCTCAGTCTCAAAAGAACCAGGAGCACTAATAAGCATTACAAGTATATGTTTAGCTGCTGTAGATATGAACAGAAGCTGTTGAAAGAAATACGACTGCATTTTATAACTTGTTTGTTCAAACTTCTGTGCCAACGCCATAGCAGCATAACAGTTAGTCAGGACTGTGTGTATGATTGAGTTTATGAGGCACAAATAAGATCAGAAATGCTATTAAACAGTATTATTAGAGCTTTCATGCTGTTGATGCACACATCAGCTGTACTGGATTTTGAGGTTGCTGTTAGAGATTCCGTGTGCGTGTGTAGAGGATTCTGTAAATAGTTACTGTATTACTTATCAATACTCAAATTGTGTTTATTCTTTCCTACAGAAGCAGGAAGTGCCCTCTTTGCCCAGTGGAAATATAATGTGTTACACTCCGCCTCCTATCCTTCAGCGATCCAAGTCCCCAACTTCTGTAGCACCTCCTCAGCAAACACAGGAGGCAACACTCATTCAGAAGAAACCAGTCCAAGTATTGGCAGGTCATCCAAGCAAGGAGGAGTGTGATTCACCCACGGAGACCGGTCAATGGTGAGAGACGTGTGAATACTGTCTGTGTGCTTCTCTCTGCTTCCTGTCTGTGCTGTGCAGGCTTGTTTTGGGGCTGTCGTACTTGGTGTAGAGCAGGGATGTCAAACCCATTTTTGCTCAGGGCCACATATTACATTTCTAGGTCATTGAGGCCCAAATAATTACTGAACATTTTTTCAGAAAGGGCAACAATGAAATCTGCATGGCAAAATGATAAATCTAGGTATTTGTCCACTTCTCCTTTTTTCACTTTCCTTTCCTGACGATGTTAGCTTGCAATCTTTAAGTCATGAATGACTGGCTTTTAATATTTGGAATAGGTGGCCAGCTATTGGAAGGATGATGAATTACATTTTATGGTAAGGGTTGATGCAAAGAATGTATGATGATCATATTTGAAAGCTCTCACAGGCCACACAAAATCAGTTGGCGGGCCGTATTTGGCCTGCGGGCCTTGAGCTTGACACCTGTGGTATAGAGCTACCTTGTTCTGCTCAAATTAAACGATGGCCATTAGGACAGAGGATCTGTAAATTCTTGTGATACTGCGAAGTTAGTCTGAATAATAATAAAATTTTGGCCTCAACAATACAATATACACAAAAGACCACAACAATATAACTAAATAATAAAATGTAGCAATTACTAATCAGACAAATTCAAGGAAATCCAGTACGATCCAGTTTGATTATTAAAAAATGTATAAAATAATTCATATAAAATATCTAGATGATAAATCAAGGCAAAAGCAATTACATTAATGTAATATAAATGTTATGAATATAGTGATTAATTTAGAGCAGTGTTATAATTACAGCAATATTAGTCATAATTTACTTCATTATTTTCTTTTAATTTCTGCTTTTTTTTTTTTTGTTAGTCTAAATGTTTTTTCACTAATTTATTTTCCCGCCACCTCCAAATATTTTAATTTAAAAAATCAAAGCATGACCGACCCATATTTTTGTCTAGTTCTATCAGACCATGTTTATTCATCTGATTTTATTTATTTATTTTCATCATGTTTGATTTAACAGGTGTTTTTTCATGATCAAGTATTTCACTCTGTAATGTATTTTATTTATTTATTTTTGTTTCGGACCAGTGCTGACATTTTGTCAGAAGGCATATGTGTGGGCCCTCCCCCCAATTTATTTTATTTTTTTCCTGTGTGTTATGCTGCAATATTCACTGCTGTGTTGTACGTCCTCTGTTGCTGCTGTGTTGTGCTTCAGGCCGAGCGAGTCTTACGGATTTTCCCCGATAACCGCTTCGTTCAGGTCGGTCTGCTTTACTGCAGCATTCTAAATGTGAGAGTGGAACTGTAAGCAGTATTTCATTTACAGTTCTGTTCCATTCTATTCTCATAACCAGGAAAAAGTCCAGATCCTCTCCTTCACTTGATGGTCGCCACAAGCAAGATTCCAGAGGTCTGTCTGCTCTGTTTTTACTTCGTGAACTGTGTTGACACAACCTGGTAACTTTGCTCCATTGTTCACTTATGTGGTCCCTTTCCATGTTACTCTTGTGTACTTCCTGGCTGAAGTGGGTGTTAAGAAGCAAAGTCGCCTCTCTCAGGCTGAGCAGGAGCGTCTGCAGATCCTGGTGGAGATGAGGAAGAAAACTCCAGTCCTTACTGACAGCAGCTGGATCCGCCAACACAGTACCTCCTCCATCCACAAGGAGCCCATCAGCATGGAACCAATAAGAAGGTTAAATGGGCACAAACTTTATGCATTTCTCACACGTTGATGATGCGTATTATTCCGTCATTCATTCATTTGATAAACCACTTTATCCCACTAGGATGAAAACGGTGTGAATCATGAATAGCTCGCCAGACTGTCACAGGGCCAGCAGACACACAAAACCATTCACCTTCACACAGCCAATTGTCCTGATGTGCATGTCTTTGGACTGTGTGTGTGTGTGGGGGGGTCTGAGTACCTAGAGGAAACCCATGCAAAAAACAGGGTGGTGTAAACTCCACAGAAACACCCCAGTAATATTTATTATTATGTAATTATTCAGCATCACCCCCTTAGATCCATGAAATGATTAAGAAAATGTTTCCTTGTGTTTAGTTGCTCATTTTCTGCCTTTGCTCTGAAATATTCACTTGATGCTGTTGAACCAGTGGTATTAAATTTAAACTGGTGCAGCACATCAAGATAATGAAAACTATAAAAATAGCTTATAGACTCTCAAATATTTCAAAATTATTAGCACACGAGCAGTTTTTTTATTGTAACAAAACTAAATTCCTCATTTTAAATTAAATCTAGGGGTGGCACGGTGGCGTTGTGGTTGGCATATCAACAAGAAGGTCCTTGGTTCGAGTCCAAGGCTAAGTGAGGGTGTTTCTGTGTGGAGTTTGCAAGTTCTTCCTGGGCCTGTGTGGGGTTCCACCAGGTACTCTGGTTTCCTCCGACAGTCTAAAAACATGCACATCAGGCTGCTTCAAATTCTGTGTGTGTATGGGGCCCTGTGATGGACTGGTGAGCTGTTCAGCATGTGCCCTGAATCCCATGCCAGCTGAGATGGGGTCCCACCTCCCTGTGACCCTAATTGGATCAAACAGTTTGGCAAACATATTTTATATTTAATAACATGAGCACTCTGAGAGCGCAAACTTCCACCAAGCCCAGCAACCATATAAAGCAAAATGTCATAAACAGTCTTGTCTCACTATGTTAAAGAATATTTTTAAAATTCCTGTATTCAGAATTTTATCCAGATCATTTCCAAAATCTAATAGTCTTCCTTCTCCACAGCCCTACCTCAGGTAGATATTTCATGTAAATCTTGATAACTTTTTGCATAATCCTGCTAATAACCTGAGGGTACACTATAATTATCTTGGTGGCAGTGGCAAGCTCACCAGTAGTTGGTCTAAAAAAAAAATTGGCTCCATGTGAGACGGAGCTTAATAATTAAAGATGTGGCAAAAAAGGTTTAATCGGGGCTTTGTGTCAAATTTAAGTGAAATGTGGTGTTTTAAGACAATCAATGGTTTCCTTGCGCTTTGAACATTCTGTAGATCATTTGCAGCTGTTTATAATTGAAGTGATAATGCTGAGATGGAAGGTCAGACTTCAATACAAGAAGTAATGTTTGAATTAATGAAGTGTGTTGACCTTTAAGACACTTAAAGACATGAAATCTGACTCTTTTTTAAATTTTATTATTATTATTTTTTTTAATTTCAGACACGAGTCTCTGGATGACATTCACAGCGCCAGCGAAAACATCAACACCATCAGCAGCAGCTCCTTATCAAAGCAGTTCTCCAGCTCATCTTTTCCTCTCTCAGGCCTTAGCGGCATCGTTCCTTACCGAGGCTACTCGGGCCGTTGCAGCCTGGGCCCCGGAGCCGCCATTTTCTCCAACGCTTTAAAGCAGTGCTCCTGGTCTCAACCCACGTCTACCTCTCCTCCTGCGTCTGGTCCTCAGGAGGCGTGTAATCGTACACAGCAGCATAACAGGTGTGGATGATGGACCAGACAGTATAGTTTCCATACAGAAAATGACAGATTACATTTTTTTGCTAGGAACCGCTAACTTTAATTTCATAGACCACCTAATGCATAATTCAACGTTTCTTATGAGGTTTATTATTGAAACAACCATAGGTTGTATATTTATTGGCACCAAGAAGATGTATTTTGTAGATATTAATATTTTGATGAGAGCAACTCAATTAAAGGGGTATTTTATTAAAACAGAAATAATTATGTAATTGCATTTTCTCCAACTAGACAGTCAAAAGGACAAATCAGTAAAACCTCCTCCCCAGTTATAGTGCTGGCTGTCGTCTTTGCAGTCAATATCCAGTAAAAATTCTGAATCCGTCTCGACTTTCATTTGCAGTTAATTGTACTCCATGACCTTTTTACAGCCACTGAGCAATCTCATAATTACACGTGCATGTCATTTCTTCTGTACACACGGTAATACAAACAGCAGGGTCGAGTGGGCTTTGTTGGCTGTACCGATATAATGTGCGCGTTATGTGTGTAAACAGAAAGCATGCTTAGAGTGGGCATAGAGGTCCCCAAAAAGGTCCAACCTCTTCGGGGAAAATGTGGGGGATATGTCTTCATTTCATCAACTGTAAATTTAATTCAATAAAATTCCTATTTTCAGATAAAATGCCGCTTTAATCTAATAAGTTCAGTTTCCATCATTGTAACAAAGCAACACAGAAATCCTCGACTCTATTTTGGGAGTTGCAGGTGATATAACACTTTTAAATATTAAAATTTACAAGAACTTAATATTTTCATGATTTCATTAATCTTAATCACTTTATGAATGCAAAGGATTTTAGTTATCTATACTGATGTAGAGTTATAACATAACAATGATAATATTAATGATAATAATAAATAAATAAATGATTGCAAAAAGGAGGAAAATTTCCAGAGTTATATGATCCCTAACCACCAAAGGCCAGTGAAATTAGATTTTTAGTTTCTCGTCAGCCGCTTCAGGAAAAGTGAGGAGGGTTTTTGATCAACTTTCATCTGATTGAAAATAGTTCAACTCGCAATGTGAGGAAAAGCGTGAGGGGATTTTAGTCAACCTTCAACACTGTGCCAGTTCTTCTCAAAAGAGATTTGTCAAACTATTAAATTTATCTTCAAGAAGAAGGGGGCAGCCGTAGCCCTATGGTTAGAGAAGCGGCTTTGGGACTGAAAGGTTGCTGGTTTGATTCCTGAACCAGCAGGAAAAATGTGTGGTGGTGGGAGAGTGAGCTGCACCTTCCCTTTCTCCACGTTTATGGCTGAAGAGCCCTTGACCAACACACCTAACCCCCAACTCTGTGTGTGTGTGTGTGTGTGTGTGTGTGTGTGTGTGTGTGTGTGTGTGTGTGTGTGTGTGTGTGTGTGTGT
>JBCNYH010000009.1:7699334-7716001 GCA_039654325.1 Tandanus tandanus
TACACACATACATACACACACATGTACACATATATATATATATATATATATATATATACACACACACACACATATAATTTATTTTTAATTCCTTACTGAGGCATTATTTTCTAGCCTTCTTATTTAGGATTGCAGGTAAACTTGACAATGGGTCTGGATTGTTCACATGCTAGATGGGTAATATTTCATGCATTCCTGCAATACTGATACATTTAACTGTGTTTCGCTTTTTTATTTATTTATTTTTTGTCCCACTTTACTATTCTTGTCCCAGTGTGTCAGCTGCCGGATTGAGCTCAGGAGAGGCCCAGAATCAGGAGCCCAGGTGCGAGTCAGACACGGACAGCTCTTCTGCAACACCTGTTACAACCGACTCCGAGGTGAGTCCCACTTCCTCTAAGTGATGAACATACAGGGCAACTGACAGCTCTTTGAACTCTGAGCAATGAAGACTTGCTAATGCTAAATAAAATACTAAAACACAAGAAAAAAAACAAAACTATGAATTATTAAAGAAATACTGCAGCAAATACAGGCTCTGGCTGTTTCTGTGTACAGTTTGCATGTTCTCCCCGTGCTTGCATGGGTTTCTTCCGGGTACCCAGGTTTCCAAAAACATGCACAGTAGGCTAATTGATTTTTCCAAGTCACCCCTAGGTGTTAGAGTGAATGGTTGTATCTTTGGCCCTACTGTGGTCTGGCGAGCCTTCCAGAGTGTATCCCGCCTTCGCCCAGAGTCGGCTGAGATGGGCGCCAGCCTCCCCGCGACCCTAACTGGGATTAAGTGGCTTAGAAAATGAATGAATGAGAATATATGCACACAACCATGGAAAAAATTAAGAGACCACTTTTAATAAATATTCCCATTAAAAGTGGTCTTCTAATTTTTCAGCAGACATCTTTCTTCTGCTTTAAAATAAAAAAAACTGAACTAAAAATAGTCATGGAAATGCACGGATTTGAGAAATAAAATGTACATCAAGATTTATTTATTTTTTTTAAAGCACATTTAAACAACTGAGTTTACACACACAACACACATGAAATAAAACTGACCAATATCCTAATAAACCTAATACAAAGCAGTATATTAAGTATTATTAAATATGAATATAATAGTGGAACTCAGGACTATTCCACCGACTAATTTTCAGTGTAAGGTATAGAGGTTTTCTTTTATTTTTTTCTCTTCTCATTACTAAAATTCTTGTCAATGTTAATCACATTTGTAATTTTTTATTCATTTTATTTTGCATTATTCTTTTAAACCATAACATTTCGTATACCTGAAGTGATGCAATGCTACAGATTCTCATTCACAGAAGTAGCTTCCTGTCCTAAATATACCCCTTTCTCCCTAGTCCATACCAACGTTCCCAAGTGACCGCAGTGCATCATGGAACATCGGGGAGAAGAGGTTCCCTGAAGAGGATTCGGACACAGTGACCACAAGCTCGGAGTGATTTGAGATAGAATGATACATTTCTGCTGAGCCTTTCAGTTATGTTTCAGGTTTAATATTTACATGCATGTTTCAGATTTTTTTTTTTTATTTGTCCTTTAAGAAAGTTAGATTGTAGAACTGAATAAACACAGGAATCATTAGACTTCGTCCTCATCCTGTTAATCTGGACTGCAAAGCTGAAACAAGGTGACATTTTTTTTTCTTTCTCTTAAAATTAGTTAGCACATGCTTTTGTTCACCCTTATCTAATATATATATGTATGTGTATATACCATAGATATTTATGCACGTGATGTCAGCACTTTCTTGTTTTCAGTCTTGTAATGCATTTATTTTATTTTTTTTTGGGAGTCTGTTTTTAGGGAGAAATCACAATGATATTTCCTAATGTTTGTAAATAAAATGATCAACTATGCATTTTATTTAAATGTTTCTTTCTTTCTTTTTTCTTTTTCTTTTTTTTATTTCCTTGTGTCGATTGTTTAACTAACTAAGCCACTTGATGGCGCTGTGGTGTCCATTTTTGCCTCTAAAACGCCATATGCAGGGTTGCCAGGTCTGCGAAATATACCCACTAAATACAAAATCCTGTGTAGTGAATCTGCCTTAATCATATTTCTTTCAGTAGATGTATATCTCTAGAGAAAAAACCTTTCCCTCGTTACTTGGGTTTCAATGTATTCTCCATTTTTGGGGTATTTAATAATTGTATTTATTCATCTAAAACATGTCTAGAATATAATTACAGCTGTTAACTGGCCCCAGAATGCATGTAGTCATGAAACAAATGAATGTTTTTATCACATGTGTGAGTTTGAGGTCATTAATACCACAGAAAAAGAGCAGGTTGTGGTCCTGTAATTATTCTTTCCCATCTACATGTTGTTCAATGGTTGAAGCTCTTGTAAGCACATATCTGTAGCATATATCATGACTTCAGTGCTCATCTTAAGCCATTTGCTTGAATGTTTGTTCAGAGATCGATGTGCTGTTCTCTAAATCATTGATATGAGACGGTCACTACACTGATGAGCAACATTCCACTTCTTTGCCTTTATTGTGAAAGGCAGTATTCCTGCTAAGCTCTTTAAACACTGTATGAAAATGAATATTCCTGTAATATCCATAATTTACCCACTAAATTGTTGGTTTGTGTACAACATACAATATAACAAACAGGCACGAGGCTGTGCATTGCAAATTGCTGTTAAAGGTCAGATAGTGTGCCCATTTTCAGACCTCTATTTTTCATTGTAGACACCAGTGAAGTGCCAAAGTGTGATTCCTAACAAAAAACCTCCACGGGTCTTCAGGAAGCCGAGTCCCCACCTCCCCTTGAAACCCTGAATTATAACATGCATGCTGGACAGCCTGTTTGGCTTCTTCCTCCCATTTATGTTCTTTCTGCTCTCTTAGCCTACTCCGCTATGGTTGGTTGCCTGAAAGTGCCATGCTTAGTGCACTGGAGGCAGACGAGGATTGGTGAAGATACAGCTGGCTGGATGTGGAGGCCAGCTAATCAGAAGTCCCAGCACTAAGATGAAACACTAGTGTAAAATCACACAAGGTTTTCACCAATGTTTTATTTGTGTTTATGGCCAGCTCAAACAACCCAAAGGGAAAACGAACACGTCTACCATGGCTACACTGTAACAACATTAATGGGTCAATAAAAGTGTGCATACATTATGCTCTTTAAAAATATAAAGAAAAAATATTCCGAATTCCCTTTCATACAAGTCAAGGGAATGTTCCTAAAAGCCAGGATGTACCCCACCTTCGCCCGGTGTCAGCTGAGATGGACTCCAGCCTCCATAGTAGGATTAGGCGGTTCAGCAAATGAGTGAGAGTTTATATCACAAGTAGTGGAAAGTCATCACATTTTCTGAGTGTATATTTAGGTCCATATGGAACAGCAGCAGCAGCGAGGGGCTTCTGAGATGAGAACTCCAACCAGTTGTAGCACATCAGCTACCAACCATAAAAGAAGGTAATAAAGATATTTAATTACTGTTTCTAGCCAGAAATGTTAAGTATTTTTTATTTAATTTTTTTTTTTTTTTTTTTTTATAAATGGAGGAATTCTTTACACAATTACTAATTCATGAGCTTGAGGTATGTAGGATGGTGTAAAATGTATGCTTTCCCGCCCTGGACCAAAACAAACCAAAACTGGTCAGATAAAGGAAAATGGCATTTCTTTAGAAACATTGTGTTTGGATATGATTCCAGGCTTTTCTGCTTGAGCCTTAAAAGGTAGTGTTTCAACAGCATATAAACAATGTAACTGCATGTAGACACCAAACAAGACGAAACCGTGGGGAAATGTTAATGTTTTCCTCAGATATCTTGGTAACTTACTAAGAAAAAGCTTTATGATGTTATATTAAATGCACTGCAGTTACACTCGCCATTGACAGCTACCCGAACGTCTATGGAATATGATGTACCGAGTAACAGCTTTACCTTAACAACTCATGTATTTTCAGGAAATTTCAGTATTGTGTTGAATGTCCCAAGAGACGGCCATTCATGTGGTGGCTGCTCATAAATGCCATGCGCACATGACCTGTGTTAAACAGCACTCAACACCGTCGTGAGTTAAACCAGTTTCAGGCAGAACGCCAGACAGAAGACATTTGTCAAAACGACTGAGAAATTATACATTTTCGTTTGATGGGTGACCTTCCTGTGGAGCATCATCTGCCATGTCTGCCTTCTGATATTAACTCAATACCATAAACGGAAATGTTTATCTCTCTATCATTCCAGGACTCCTTCCGCCATCCCCAAATGCACCACTTTAAATCTCAAAGTTTCAAATAATTTCCTTCCACTTTTCCTAATGAGCGTCATAGTGGTAGTAGAATGAAAAGGTCAACCCAGACTTCTCGGTCCCCAGTAACAGATTCCCGCTCTTCCTGAGGGATCCCAAGATAATCTCTGAAATATAATCTCTCTGATTATGACAGGGTGTACAGGGTCTGCTCCTGGTTTTCTGTTTTATTGTGTATGATCTAGCTTTACCAGGTGACCCTGGGGCTGCTCGTAAACCATGTCAGTACTTACAGAAGTACACCAAAAAAATAAGCAGAGCAGTATTATTGTTCACGTTTCAAAGGACTACACTGTAACATTGTTGAATACTCAAATGTTTGGTTGATTAATTATTCTTTTTTTTTTTTTGTAATAGTAGCTGACGAAATTCTGGCCATTGTTGCATCTATAGTAACATCTTTCACATGATCTTGTACAGTAGAGGGATCTAACCAAATATTTTTCTTCCCATGGTGGATCCTTGATGCATCCATTACTATAACACTATCAGCCAACAAAGTCAGCCAACCCCTGTTGACTTTGAGGCGAGGGTACACCCTGAACAGGTTGCCTATCACAGGGGTAGCATAGACACCAACAATCATTCACACCTATGGACAACTTAAAGTAGCTTGTTGATCCAATGTGAATTTATTTGAGCTGTTGGAGGAAACTGGGGTACCCTGAGGAAACCCACACAATAATGGGGGGGGGAGAGGATGGAAAAGTCCACATGGAAAGGCCCTTGCCTGAGATTCAACCCCAGAACTCTCTTGCTGTGAGGCGACAGTGTTGTGCTAAGAATGCTTAGCCACCATCTCACCCACATTGTTGATATGGCGAGGTTTTGTAAGGTGTTTAATATCTATGGAAGGAGTCGCTCTGTTGCAGTCAGTCAGGGTTGTTGTTTTTTTTTCACCATGAAAACTTCTTGGTAAGATGACGATGTGGTGTTTTTCGTTTTTTTTTCCCCCCTCACCTTAAAGCTGACTCGAATGTAAGCGATCTTGTCCGAAAGTACTGTACAATAGAATTGTATTTTAAAGGGAGTTGAATAAATTCGAACTGGAATTCGCATTTTCGTAAATAGTTTGTTGCATTTGAGGTAAATGATCCATATTCGCAGTCTTGGTGAAAAATGTAAAAATTCACATTTTTGAAGTATGATAATTCCTGCCAATATGACAATCGACGATATTGGAAGGTTTTGAGCATAATGGCGGTATTTTCGGCCGAAACCAACCAGAAACATCACACTATGTTGCGGCTATATCGCTTACACGCGAGCCAGCTTTTAATTTCAAGATGGCGGAAAGATGAGAGGCTGGTTCAGGATGACTGTTTATAGCTGCTATAATGTGATAACAGGTAAAACCCCTGACGTATACACCACACAACAGGAAATTGTACAAATTCCTAGGATAGTATGAAACTCACTTGTTGTGTGACACAAAATGCTCTTGAAGACCCTTTTGTCATGGTGTTTTAAACAAGTTAAAAAAAAAAATCTTCCTGTAAGTGACTCTCGACGATGCATGTTGCATGTTCTCCCCGTATTTGCGTAGGTTTCCTGCGGGTATTCCAGTTTCCTTCCACAGTCCAAAAAAACATTAGGATAATTGGCTGTTGGATGTGAGTGTGGATGGGTGTATGTGTGTTGCCTTGCGATGGTCTGCTGAGCCATTCATGGTGTTGGTTTGGTGTTCTTAAGTGTCGGCTGAGATAGGCTCCACCCTCCCCGTGACCATAGTGGTAGGATTATTCAGCAAGTGAGTGATGACTATCCCAACTCAGGGGATTAATATCTCGGTTTTACATCTTATTTTGGTTCGGTGTCTGTTTACAATAACAATAAGACTGCAGGACGGGAGGAATGATCTTGAGCATGTGTTGATAACTAGGAAGTGCAACACCAATTTGTAAAAAGTGGAAATGTCCAAGGTGAAGTCTTCCTCACTCTTGCTAGCCTCAAAACTATTTATAAATATGGCGCCAGGTGCAGGGGTCATTGACACTCGTGTACAGGAGGAAGCAAATGGTTTCAGAAAGACACTGTGGCTGATTCCATTTTATTTCCTAAAGATAACTATAATCATTTTTTTCTTTATTTAATGTGCCTGTTAAGTGAATGGGCACCTTTTAACTAAATTTATCCTTTCTTAATATAAAAAAAATTCTATAATAAATTGCCTATAACAGTATGATGTACCCCCAACCCATCCTGCCAGCTGTTAAATCCCTGAATCGTCATAAGAACTGCAGAACACTTTGTATAGCATCACAGTACAGTACATCTTATTTCTGCTATCTGGTTTCTGTCTTGCTCATCCTCTTTTAGATCCTCAGTCTGACATTCAGTTCCTCTGCTTAACAAGGATGGCAAAAAAAGAAATGAGTGTTCTTAAGCATTCAACCTGACTACCATATTTGCTTAACTCTATCCAGGTTCATTGTAGATGTAGGGTCATGTTATGTGAATAATCCTAAAGTGAGAATGAACCAGAAAGAACTGGTATACAACAGTATTCTATGGAAACCCAACAGAGATTAAAAATAATAATAATAATAATAATCTGTAGATAAAATGTATCTTATAATGGCATGTAAAGAGGAAAAAACAAGTCATGGGCTTGAAATCTGGTCATATTGAATCAATACACCTTTTCATGAATGCCTGCGGGCGCCACCTACAATTTTCCTCAAACTGCCGGATGTCTGCCCCTCTAACCTACTACCCTTTTCCTCCTTTGGTCTTTCCCTTGACATTTAATAATATTACTTATCTCTGAGTCTCTTCATCCATTTATGTTGTTTTGTGTGTCTTCCTGGAGATTCAGTGCCCTTTCCTAAAAGCACATCAGCAGTGTCCAGCCTCTACACAGGATTACCAGAGCACAACATTGAGGTCTTTTTTTTTTTTTTTTTTTTTTTTTTTTTTTATTTTGACCTATACTGTAGTCCTTTCCTCACAAGTTCCTTTTGTGCTGCTGGGCTTGAGGTTGTTCTAAAACCCTTGGCCTTTAAGTCTCTAACCGAAGTCGACATCCTACAGACTGCTTGGGAAAATGCTGGCTATGAGAATGGCTATTACCTTGGGGATGTGTATATAATCCATACTGGACTGCTTCTGAACTTCTGGCATAACAAATAAGATCTTTTAGCTCTCCTTTGGGGAGAAACGCTGATCCTCAAGCAGCCATAGTTTCGACATGGATTAGTGAAGCATTTCCTTTATGTCAGTGAAACCTTAAAGCATATTCACCAAGAAGATTTCTGACTGTTTCCCTAATTAATTCAATAAATATATTCTCCTGAGGGATTTTTTTTTTTCTGTTAATGAGTGTGAACATAATGTGCCTTGTGTTTCAAAAGGATGGATTTCCTATCGGAGAAATGGATCTCACCAAAAAAATATATTTTTCCTCTACAGATTTTTTTTTGTTGTCCTTCATGTCCCTTCTCAGGCTCCATAACAGCTGGATTTAGAAATGTCCACCAACTGGGGGCAGCCATGGCCTTATGGTTAGAGAAACGGGTTTGGGACCAAAATGTTGCTGGTTTGATTGCCAAATGTGTGGTGACCGGGGGAGTTAGCAGCACCTTCCCTTCCTCCACCTTTATGGCTAATGTGCTCTTGATCAAGGCACCTATCACCCAACTGCTCTCCGGGCACTGCCATGTGTGAACAGTAACTAAGGCTTGCGTATGATGGGCTGTAGTCTCTGGTGGGCTTTTTATTTATGTAGCCAATCCAACCAATATTACATGTAATTGTATTTGCAGTCATTTCAAAATAGCTCCCCTCCATCCACAAGCCGTGAATTCTCACTGAATGGGTTAATGAGGATATGGCCACCTAACCATCATGCCCATGTGCAGTTGTTGCCACAAAATTGAAATCAGATGATTGTGTTGGATGCATTTATATGCCATAGTTCACAATTTCCCTTCACCGAAACTAAAAGATCCAAACCTGTTTCTCCATGTTTTGTGCCCAGGAGCAATGTCAAGCTCCATGAAGACATGATATACCAAGAGGAGTGGAAGAACTGTGAAGAGTGTTCTGCACAGAGCCATGATCTCAACCCTATTTAACAACTTTGGGATGTACTGGAATGCTGACTCCAGAGCTCCTCACTCAACACCAGTGTCTGACCTCCTTATTAATGCTTTTGTAGCAAAATTACCACAGATCCCCACAGCCACACCCCAAAATCTATGATGACCACCTCTGAAAAGTGGAGCATATCAGAACCACAACCAGGGAATATATTCTGCAGGAAACACATTTGCATCACATCACAGTTTTCATGTTCTCACAGGGCTTGCATGGGTTTCCTCCAAGTACAAGTTTTCTCCCACAGTCCAAAAACATGCACATTAGGCTATCTGGCTGTTCCAAATCACTCCCAGTGTGAATGGTTATGTGCATGTGTATTGCCCCATGATGGTCGGGCGAGCTGTTTAGTGGGTACCCCGCCTTCACCCATTGTTGGCTGAGATAGGCTCCAGCCTCCCCGCAACCCTAGTAGGATTTAAGCGTTTCAGCAAATGAAAGGAGCAGTACTCCATTCAGAGTACTGAAACTGTAAAGTCCTGGTGGTACGTTGTGGCACAATATATGTGTGATACCCTAGACTACACTCAGTCTACTTCGAATGAGCCATTAAACAAAAGATTTACCAGCTTTGTCTAGACGCTGTGTTCCGAGAAAAGCAACAGAGGAGACAAAAACCCATTAATAGCATCTATATCTCCCAGAGCCATCCACGTTTAATGACAGCCCTGACAAGCTTTCATCAGGAAAACAAGTAATTTTTGGTGCACGCGTGCATGTGTTACTGAGTGAGAGGGAGTTTTAGACTTTGAGTCACTTTAGGCCACTTCTTTTTCTCTCAGCAGGTGGTTCATTATATCCAAAAAGAGGAAGATCGTCCCACTCGTCCTCTCGCTTGCTCTTCCTTTTCCTCCTTTGGGCTTTCATATTGTGAACGCTGACGGCATTGGAGCTGTTGATATGCAGATCAGGAAAACTAAATGTCAAGGAGGTCATTTTGTGGAAATGTATTTAAATATATGGTGATTTATTATGTTATTACGCTTTTATTCAACTTAATAAATGGCTGCATGTGTAATAAAGCAGGAGATGAGGAGCATTGCTGGCTTCAAATGGTGTGCCAGTAAACACCGCCCTGTGGCTCATGAACTGAGGGGTCGAACGGAAAAACAGTGTCCCCTGATGAGCGGGAAATGTGGGAAAAATTGTGAAATGAAGCCATTTTGAAGCCAAGTTTGTGTTTTTCTGATTGACTGAAGCACAGAGTGAGGATGAGTTTTTCTCAGGACGAAGCTCTAAATTGAGACTGTTTATCAGCAGGACTGCACCTCTGGGACCACTCAGGCTGTGTCTCGTTTTAGAGTCATCAGATTTTTAGTGGACACTGAGGAGGAGTGGGGTGGAGAGAAAGAGAGAGAGACGGTGAAGGGAGATGACAGGATGACGGAGATAAGAGCTGGTGGGTGGATACTGAAAAAGAACGAAAGTGTTTACACTGTGATCCAATGAACACTTACCAAAAAAAAAAAACACTCATTCCAATAAAGTGCTCCTTTTTTTTGTCTTCCCAATTTCACTTCTTTCAACGGTGTGTTTGTCTTTTTACTTTTTCTTTCTTTCCTTTTATTTTATTCCTTTAATTACTTTTTGTCTTTTATTTTTCTTTTCCTCTCTCTTGCACTCTTTTTATTTTAAAATTGTGTTGTAATTACTTCTTTATTTCTGTTTTTGTTACTTTCTTTCTTTTCATTAAAAAATAAATATCTATTATTCTCCAATAAATTACATTTTCACTTGGTCCACTTTCTTCCTTCCTTTTAAATAAAATGCCTCTTGTATTTTATTTTTACTTTAATTACTTTATTTCTGCATTTTAGTGTTTTTCACTTTCTTTTCATCATTCCCTGTTATCTTTATTTTTTTCTTTTTCCTTCTTTTCATTTTAAGATGTTCCTTGTCTTTTATTCTTCCTTTAATTATTTTTGTTACATTGTTTTCCTTTCTTTTTTCTTTCTTTTCATTAAAATACTTCTTGCCTGTCATTCTTCCTTTAATACTTTTTAGTCCTCTTTCTTTTTTTCTTTCCATTTTAAAAAGTGTCTCTTTTTAATTTTTCCCATAATTATCTTTTCATCCCAAGAATATATATACTCTTGCTTGTCCATCCTTCTCTTCAGGTCGGTCTGAGAAAGCTTCATCCTTAAATCACATTCGCTCCACTTAGCTTGATAAATGGTAGAGTGAGAAGTTAACCATAACCATTAATACAGATGAGCTCTGTTTACATCCTAAAGGTCACATGATTTATTTGTCATGGTCAGAAATATTTCCGTGTATAATGATTCTGTATGTAATGAAAACATCAGTGATATTAATATCTTAACTCAGGGTGCAGTCCAGACAGGGGTTCAGAAGGGGGGGAAAGCCTGTTCTGACTAAAAGAAAAAAAATTGGGTTTAATGTGATTGAACTGCATCTGTTTGAGTACATGATGAAAACAGAGGCGATGCTAAAAATGTTGCATGACTCACCGTGCTAAAGTCTGAGGCAATCTTGTTTTCTTCTCTTTTTTTCTGAACGGTATGATTTTTGCACTGATAGAGTAGACTAGAAGTGCCATGACATGCTCCTTTGTTATAGTTTTCTCCATTTTAGGAAAACATTTACTGGACTATTTCTGTTATAGCCATGTATGAAAGTTTCTGCAGTTTTCCTTGAGCATGCTGAAAGCTGTGTCATTTCTGAAGACGCTGCAGTTTGGCTCAGTCGCCTCGTCCTAACTTCTGTCATTCGGACTCTTAGCATTTTATATTTATATACATCCTGCTTTCTGTCAGGCCTGCTTTCCTCACACATTTACATACTGTCTCTTAGTGTGTGTGTGTGTGTGTGAGAGAGAGAGAGATTTTCCACATCCTCATAATGAAACACATACAGTATGAAGCCTTTGTGCGGTTGCCAGGCAGTCGGATCTTATCCCGCTGTCTCTAATAGATCATTTATTTTCCTTTCATTGGTTTTTGACTCATCTCTGGATAACAGCATTGACACTGGGCCTGATTTAAAATTCCAATAATATACAATCTGTTCTATTCATACAGAAAGAAAGGGGTATTTTTCATTTTATTTAATTTTTTTAAAGTGATGGTGTAGTGCAAATACCGGATCTTGCCGATCTTCTTACCTAAATCGAATTGCAGTCAACGCTTAGCAAAACCACTGACATAAAATTCTCAGAAACGAGACTATTTTTATTTTTATTTATTCATTATTTTATTAAATTTTTATAAAAATAAAATTATTTTAATAAAAAGAATTATTAAAAAAAAAAACAGAAAAAGAAAAGAGAGTATTACTAATTGTAAAGGTTTAAAAAATTCATTATGCTTCAATGAAGTCTTGAAAGCTGTTGCTAGGCAACTGAAAAACTTTTTTTTTATGCAGTGCATACACCAGCCTGTAGCTATGTGAGGCATTTGCTAGCTAGCACACAACAATCAAGGCATTTTTGAATAGTAAACAATAGAAAGACAGAATGACAGTGAAAGTAATACAAACTGAAAGAGCATGCCAACATTTACCTCAGATATGTTGTTAAAAACACAAAGAAATTATTGAGAACACAAACTGAACAGAACACTGTCATTAGCCGACTGGGAATCTTCTTGAATTTAGCATAAACTAGTGATCTAATGGGCAGCATGGTGGCATAGTGGTTGGCACTTCTGCCTCACAGCCAGAAGGTCCTGGGTTCAAGTCCTCGGCTCGGTGAGTCCGTTTCTGTGTGGAGTTTGCATGTCCTCCCCATACTTACGTGGGTTTCCCTCTGGGTTCTCCTCTTTCCTCTCACATTCCAAAGACATGATTATTAGGCTAATTGACTGTTCCAAATTGCCCTGAGTATGAATGGTCATGTGTATATTGGTCCTGCGATGGACTAGCGAGCTGTTCAGGGTGTACCCCGACTTCGCCCAGATTTGGCTAAGATAGGCTCTAGCCTCCCTGTGATCATAGTGGGATTAAGCAGTTCAATGAATGAAGAGTTGAAAATTTTAAATTACATGTAGTAGTATGTGGGGCATAGACACTGACTCGTCCTTTGTGGCACTAGAATGGAAATAGTGAAATATTGCCACATGGACAAGTGAGAGAAACAAGTGAAAAGTCTGATAAGTGTCCTTGAGCTGTTACTGAGGTGACCATTGTGTGGGAGGTAGCAGAGAGATGAATGAAGGAGTGGGCTACTAACAGAATTACAGTTTATTCAGGATTCTGATGGCCTGCAGGTTCTGGATTGAATGCTGATTGATGTTATTTTGGTTACCCATCCATATGTTGAGTGATTGCGATCGGTGGTCATTTTGTGAGCCTCCATCAGAACTTGGTGCTTGCATGGCTTGACCTTCTTGAAGGATCCGTTCATATCAGGCACAAAGATGGATACTGCGCTGCTGTTGCAGTCTACCAATAGTTTCACTGTGGTGAGGATGTTGGTTGCATCAAATTGAGCTTAAAAAGTGCTAAGGTCATTACATAGTATGTATTTTCCCACCTTTGTAATCTTTGATGAAGCACAAACCATTCTACCTACGCTTGAGTCATTTATTATGGCTCAGTCGCCTGAAGGGATGGAGTGGATGAGAATTGTTTTGTGGTAATAGCTTCATGGTGGGGGTGGTTCAGTGGTGTACAGATTTTCAGCAAAAGCTTCAGGACGTTAGGTCTATACTTCGTAACTGTTTAGTCAGCTGCAGTGGTATACAGCGCTCTTGCAAATTATGGAGTAGACGTATGGAAAAGAAGGGTGTGTGAGAGCAAAATTTGCCAGCATAAATAAGTCAATGGTATATTATTTATTCTGGTAATACTGGGATCTGTGCTTGCAGCTGGGCTGCCTTTTTATTTCTCTTAGTTGGGTTTGGGGTTTTCTGGTTGAGATATTTCTCTGGGTATTCCAAGGTTTGTGATAAAGGTTTTAGCTTTCATCCATCCAACCATCCAGTACCTATACTGCTTATTCATCAGGGCAAACTGAATTCAATCCCAGCTGACGTTGAGTGAGAGGCAGGGTCCACCCTGAACTTGTCACCAATCTATCACAGCGCTTCAGGTTGGTGAGGGGGTTTGTTAACCACTACATAATGGAAGATTCTAGTTTTCAAGTTTTACTGTTTTTTTAAATCAGCTTGTACAAGGTTTTGTTTGTTGTCTAGCAGGAAAGTGCCATCATGTCTGATCATGAATTTATATATAAATTTATATATGATTTCACTATAAATTTGTGACTTCAACATTCAAGCATGCTTCTTCTTCTTCTTCTTCTTTTTATTTATTTATTTTTAATTTGGTGATGATTGGGTTCTGGCCAGACTGGTTTACAGGACTAGAGATTAGTAGTCTCCAAACCTGGGCCGGGTGTAATGCCATAATTATATATCACACCTGATCCATCAGTTAACTCTTACACCCCTTCCTGAGTACATGTTGAAATTGGACTTGGAGATTGATCAGATCATTGGGGTTGTTTCCTAAACAGTGGTTTTTAATAGAAGGTTGGGGTTTTCATAGTGCCTGCAATCAATGCTATGATACCAAACAAGTTGTATTTTGGACATGCAATTGAAATCCAATATTCCTGAGATATCATAGAAGGTCAGCAGATTTATTCTTAGCACTTGCAACTGTATTCATTATTGTAGGCAGCAGGCACACTGAACTGTTGGTCAATTAACACCAAGATTACTGCCCTCTGTATCATTTCTGGGAGCATAACTGTGTTCCTACATATATTTCATTATTCCCACTTGAAGGGAATTGGGACATGAATGTTTTTATTTGCAGAATTGAGTACAGGGTCTGAAATAAATGTTGTGGGACAATGCAAAGTAGCACAAAGTGGACATAAATGTGGGCATAGCTTACAAATTCGTACATTCATTCATTTGCCAAACCGCTTAATCCTGCTGTTGTGGAGGGAAGGTAGGAACCTATATCAGCCAGTTCTGGACGATGACAAGGTACACCCTGAACAGCTTGCCAGACCATCACAGGGCCAAAACACACACAGCCATTCACACCAAAGGACAGCCAATTAGCCAAGTTAGTGCAAGTTTTGGGACTGTGGGAGGAAACCAGAGTACCCAGAGAAAACCCACACATGCACAGAGAGAACATCCACAAAGAAACACCCTCACTGAGCCCAGGACTCGAACCCAGGACCTTCTCGCTGTGAGACAAACGCTCTAACCACTATGGCTCTGTGCCACCCAGCTTAGAAATTTACATTCGTTAATTTGAGATAAAAATGCATTGCTACCTGAAGCTATTTTTAGCTGCTAGCTGTGAATTTTGTTCCCTATAAGTAAAAGGAAAACTCATTTAACCTTGTTTCAATACCTGTTTTGTTTATATTTAGTGTAAACTGACCTACTGTGTTTATTGGAAAATATTTTGGGCGGGTATACATTGAAGTAACTGCTGGACAACTCAAACGTATCTGGGCAGGAAAAACCTGCACATGACAAGCCTTTGCTTAATGAATAGGACGGCATATTTAACAAAAGCTTTGTTGAGATATTAGATATGTCCACGTTGCTTGCTTTACATACCACCATGAGCCATGCTCAAGCAAAATCCCTTTGTTTTGCCTACAGGCTAATATGCATACATATACTGTAAATAAACTTGGTGTATACATGTGCTCACACTGACATGCCTGCTTATTAAAAGTATTACTGATAATGTGGCTGTGTAAAGCAGTGTCTGGCATCAGCATTGCCAATGTTCTATTTGCTATAAAAAGGAGAACAATATAACCTCTAACATCTTGGTTGTTTGCTTAACTTCAGCTTTTATGCTTCCTCTTTTGTTGCTAGTCACCAACGTTATTAGTTACCACTTCCAAAAAGGTGGTTCTTTTCTGGATGTTTTGGATTCTGGTTTCATAAAAGATTATTCTTTTAACACAAAAGGTTGGGAGGAAAGATAAGGAAGTGTGAGTACCTGGACAGAAACCAAACCTGGCTTCATTGTACACCCAATTATAGAATGTACCATGATTTATTATGTGTTTATCAATAACTCTATTAAATGATACCAAACTCTGAGATACATCCCTATGTGATATAACCACCCAGGTTCCAACACTTTTTAGGTTGGGACCCAAAAGAGAAATTTGGTGTCTCATTAGCACACAGACTTACCAAAATACATCAAGAATTGCCATGACGTCATCTACATTTGTAAAATTTTTAACAAGGTTGAACTAGAGTGTAAGGAACCTCCACCACACAGCATGGATAATGTTGCAAACAGGCCTTATGTGGGTACTGGATTGAATTACCCATGGGCTTGTCTTACGATATGTTTTATATGTGGACATGATTAAGTTAGTGGGGGAAAAAATGATTCTTTGAGGGATTTACAAGATCACCTGCGGTTAGAGCTTTCAAGACCACTCAAGGACAAAAGTATGTAGTAGTATCTCTTGTGAAAGTCCATATGCGGCTTCCTATTACTGTTCCATAGTAACAACATGTTACTATCAGCACAGGTCTCAGTTATAAGCGCTCGATCTTCAAAATTTTGTGACCTTGGTCTGACCTTCACCTTTGACCTTGACATTCCAAAATCAAATCACCTCTGGGACTCAGCTAGGATAGTATCTCCACCAAGTTTACTAAAAATCCATACTTGGGTGTGGTCAGGATTTTGTTCACAGGCACCCTGTGATTACAATACCTCTGCCAAAGCACTATTTTGGGTGGGGGTAATAAATGCACTTTGCTGGTTAATACATTTTAAGGACAAACTCACAAACTAGGGACGGAAAGTCAGAATGTCAACTGCGGCTATCAATATAACGTCAGCAATTGTTTCTAACACCGACATGTAATATTACTATACTAGCAAGCAACTGTAATTCTAGCAAGCAACATACTCCCAGCAATTAACATGCACTCAAAACTAAACACTTCAAGTGTAACTGTACACAAACAAAAACATTAATTTGCTTTTCTGCTGTCCAAGCATGACTCTTTTCTCTCATCTTCGCACAGGAAACATGACATGTCTTCAAAATCCACAGAGGATTTTTTGTTTGGATATGTCCATCCCATTCATTCAACGGGCAGCTGGTGGCGTAGTGGTTAGCATGTCCACGTCACAGCAAGAAGGTCCTGGGTTCGAGTCCCAGGCTCAGCAAGGGTGTCTCTGTGTGGAGTTTACATGAGTTTGATTTTGAATGGTTATGTATGTCTGCGATGGCCTGGCGAGCTGTCCAGGGTGTACTCTGCCCTCGCCCAGAGTCGGCTGAGATGGGCGCCAGCC
>JBCNYH010000009.1:7728113-7747410 GCA_039654325.1 Tandanus tandanus
GGAACCAACCTCTTATAAGCAGAAGAAAATTGATGGATGGATAAATTCTTGTTAAGCTGTTAAAAAAATGCAGTTTTTTTGTAAGCTGAGCCCTAGTTTCCCATCTGGTACATTCCACTGTTATTTATTAAGAACAAAAATGATTGAAATTATTCCAGCACTGAGTTAGAATACCATAACCAGCAACCACAAAATGGCTATGCATACTAACCCCATGGGGCAATCATCCACACCAAAAAAACCCAACTTTTTCTTACCACTGACAGGCTCATAATGTTATTATACATCTTTGACAACAAATCTCTACAGAGATCCACCTGGATTTGTTTACCTCAATAACATTTAAAAAACTGTAGAAAAGAACTGTTTCTACACCCACTGTTCCATTTTCATCTTTCAATGTGGAAGTATGATGTGTTTACATGAAAACGGGAGTTGCTTGTAGTTATTTTGGTACACGCGCTACGTCTTTGAAAAGTAGACTGCTCTTAACAATAAAATTCAATCATCATCCTTAATATTTTTAAGTTTTTGTTGTCATCATTCGTCCTTGCAGGGTGACTATATTTATGTGTCCTGTAAGGCTTCAGTGTTTGGGAACTGATGCTGATGACAGATGGAGGGCCACAGCTGTTTTTTTTCTCTCTCGCCTTCACACACACACACACACACACACACACACACACACACACACACACACACACACACCCTGATACAAACATTCATACAGTGGCTGAAGGGGCTAAACTCTGAGCCTGCCTAAACATGTCACGTAATAGAACCACAAGACTGTCTCAGAAATCGTCTGAAATATTTAAACAGATAAGGTTTAAGCAGTGTGTGAATAAAACTATGGGAATAATGGTTGGCCACAAGGTGATAGGTGGCTGAGACCTGTTTAAGCTATACAGCTATACTCATATTCTGTCCAAGAATCTGCTTCTATCCTCCTGGCTGAGGGTCAGGGTTCATGGATGCATACTCCAGAGCTCCCCACTGCTTCCTCCCTCTGGCACTGTATATCCAAAGCTCTCTTTGGGATTGCGTTGAGTCAGTGGGTTCCAAATCGTCTTCTGACCTGACCTCATACCTAGAGCCAAATTGGAACAGCCAGTTAGCCCAATGTTCATGTCTTTGGACTGTGGGAAGAAACCTGAGTACCCAGAATAAACCCACACGAGCTTAGGAAGAACATGCATACTCCACATATTAATGCCCTGCAAGGCACACCAGGCACCCAGGACCTTCTTGCTGTGAAGCGGAAGCGCTAACCACTACGCCATTGTGCTACGTCAGTACTTTATAACTGACATATAAATGTGATTTTAAAAAAGTTCTCCCACTTGAAGGCAGAGAAGTTTGTGCTTTGCGGTTTCTGTATAACAAGTTTGACTCAAAGTTTTTCCTACCATATTAATAAGAAAAAAGAGGCTAGTAAGGTAACATACAATAATTTGTAACAGAACCTAACTTGGGTTGTGTATGCTAGCATACATGGGTCAGTACTTGGGTCAAACACATCAGAGTGTGCTGTTATGGAAAAATAATCAATAACGCAGCTTTGTGTCGACCATGATGCTGATTAGTTTTCCCAGAATATCACAACCCCAAGTATTTTATTTGGGATATAATACCACCAGTTCTGAGAAACTGCGTGCAAAAGTGAATAGAAATGTTAAGGTAAATTAAGTTAGCTTTACAGAGCGCTCCAGGAATAACCAAGACTGGCTTTTGTCAGCAGGCAGCGATATGATCAGGTCTTTGGAACTGGACGAGAGGCTGCTGCTTGTCATCTTGACTAAATTGGATTTCAGGCCGCGAACAAACAGCGGTTCATTCGGATGAGCGCTGGTGCTAGGAAAGCAAACAAAAGCCGCCACTAATTACCAATGATATCAGTCGATCTTGTCATTGATACTTGCATCCAATGTTGATATGCGACAGCACCAGAGTGTGATTTTTATTCTAGAAGCAAAATGATTTAAATCACTCATCGGTTTCCTGTTAGATGATCCATCAATGAGCCAAAGAGTGTCTGCAGAGTGTCAGTTCAGAGTTCAAGGCTAGATATCACTGGATAACACTATCCAGACACAGGAGACAGGATAGATACATGGCCTGGATCGCAAATGGCTCCCAAGCTGACTAGGTAAGGCACTGAATAATGGATTTTTATTCCTTATGTGTTATAGTACACTTTAAAACACTTATCCGTATCAGATTCAGCTCTAGATTTATGTTTTTGTGGAAAAGCAGCTCAGGGCACACCCATACGCTGACACGGTCTGTCCACTAGGGGCGCTGTGGTATACAGTATGGGTTATTGGCTCATCAAGATGATTGGATCTGCTTTTATGTAATTGTCTGTAATCAGTGGATTAATATCTCAAGGACATATATGTTACCCAAGGATAATAGGATTATCTAGATTTAAAATAATAAAACAAAGTGTACTCAACATATCTAAATGAGTTAGTGCTGCAGGTTGTGTACCGAATGAATATAGAAGAAAAGAGGACGATAACATCCATTCTTTGTGGTGTACAATCCTCATTGAGATCCCTGAAGTAATATTTTCACCCATAGGTCATTTTATCTGGCTCATGAGACACTAATCCTCCATTCACTCTTTTCAGTATTTAATTTTTTTTTTCCATCCCAGTAATCTGCTTGTAGACCATGAATAAAAGCTCTGCAAAAGCTGAGACCACAGAGGGGCATGAGCTCTCGGCACATTTCCTGCTTGTCAGCCTGCATTTCCTGGTGATATGTGAAACATACTGAGCCAGTCAATTGCTCAAGGACCTTCCTGCGTAGTTGTTGTTGTTTGTGTGTGTGTGTGTGTGTGTGTGTGTGTGTGTGTGTGTGTGTGTGTGTGTGTGTGCATGTCTATGCTGTGCATGTGCTATTAATATATCCATCTTTGTGTGCACAATGTCCTTACCTAGGAGACGATGGATTCCCCATGCTTTCTCGCTCCTTAGTTCTTTCCTGGCCTTTTCTGCACCCAGTAGGAGCCTTTTTCATTCCAAAAGGGCCCAGTGTTGGGGCTGGCGGGGGGCCAGGATGCTGAAAATCGTAGACCTGCGCCCTTGCTTTTGTTCCCCGGCGTTGACTGATGCTGGCGGCCTTTAGCACCCTCGGAGAGCTCAGCGTGAGACGTACCGGACTGCTGTGGCGCGGAAGCTCAACTTGGCAACGGGAACAGTGTGAGGGAAAACCACCACGACATTTACAGAGAACAACGGCTTGCAGCAGGTGACAGGCTGCCCTTTTTAACACTGATCCAGGATCAGCTTTTTATGGCTGTCACTTAAATTAGCTCTGTTGGATCAATGCATTTAGTCAGATTTAAACACAAAACCAATGGCTTGTCATTCAGTCACTATGGTTTGTAGTTTGTATCTCAAATCAGCGATCTTTCAAGACCCAGGAGAATTGGAGTAGAAATGTGGACCAGTGTTGGCTCAGTAGTGCCCTAATGTTTAATACAAGAGGTGAAACACATACACTTGTCTGAGATCACATCACTCATGGCCTCATGACCAACAGGGGGAGAGTGTGCAAGCAAAGATCAAATCTTTTTTCTTTCCTTTGTTTTTTATTTATTTATATATATATTTTTTTTTTACATTTATTTATTTATTTATTTATTTTATTAAACTCCTGAGGCTCAGGGATAATAACTACAGCTTGATTTGACACAGACCCTTTAAGGTCCACTATAACAGTGTTATATTAAAAAACTCATTTTGCTGCATTTCTGCCGGGGGGTCTTTAGGTGTAGTCTAGACTCTGCCCTAAAACATTTGGAACAAAGAGGGTTTCTCCTGTGAGGTTTCCCTCATTTAAAAATTAGCCAAAAATGTCAACTAAAAATAGATTAGAAAAAAGTGTTTGTATAAGCAGAGTTATGTGGACGGGACTACCTGACAGCTCTGTTAAGTGAAACAGGGTTAATGTTTTCCATAACAACATAGCTTTTTGAAAGTTCAGATTGTGTCAATGCTAACTTTAATTTTTAGCCATATGGATACAGAGATTTTCTAATTTATCAACACATCTGAGGTCAATGTTGACGTTCTCAAGATTTCTCTTTCATTTCCAGTTAACATAACAATTTCACTGCTATATGCTAGCTGAATGTGTCATTAGCCTAAATCATCAGCTAGTTAATGCTCGCTGTCTGTTTCCCAGTTGCCTAGCAACAATATTCACACAACTACATTACATTTTTCAGCTTACATTTACAGCATTTGGCAGACGCTCTTATCCAGAGTGACTTACATCTGAGCAGTTGAGGGTTAGGGGCCTTGCTCAAGGGCCCAACAGTGGTGATAGTGGGGATTGAACCGCTGACCTTTTGATCATTTACCCATCACCTTAACCACTAAGCCACCACTGCCCCAACTAGTATAACAGTGTCATTGGAAAATATATCATCTGTTCACATTCATGTAACAAAAGAATACAACTACTTTCTACATCATTTCATCAGCACTAAGTGTCTCGTTCTTGTGTTGTCTTTTCTTTTTCTACTATTTTTGCACTGTTGCACATAGTTGCACACTTTGCACTTTATGTGGCCAGGACAAAAACCTTGGTCCTAGCTCTGTGTTGCTGTTGTTTTTTCTTTTTCGAATTTGATCTTTGTTGTATGTTTATTTATCACCTGGTCCTGGAGAAACGTTGTTTCGTTTGGCTATGTACTGCGTCAGCTATATGTGGTTGAAATGACAATAAAGCTTCTTGAACATTTCTTTCCATGGTTATGATTTCATGTTAACTTCAAACTAGCATTTATCTTATGGCTAGCTATTTGTCACTGAGTTACAGGAAGCAGAACAAGTGGAACGTGCTTATGGAAATGTAGTAATTAGTACTAAATGATATTTAACCGGATTCATCATGCATTAGTAAGCACTCTTTGATCTTTTAGCTTTACCAGACTAGTTCTTTTGAAAGTCTCAATAAATAAATAAATAAATAAACGAATAAATAAATAAATAAATAAATAAACAGGCCTTCTGTTTGCAGCAGCTTCTGAATTGGACTTGATTTTATTAGGGGCTTGCTTGCAAGCAGTAATAAAGTCCTTTTAGCCAGTGGTACATTGAATTTTTATTTCGACTCAGTCAGGGACTAAAAGGAATGTGGGGGTGAAAAAAAAAGTCTACTGCTGCCACTGACCACTAAATACAGTGCAGTGTTTATCCAGCCGCATGAGTGTATTTACGTATTTATCTCACTGCATATTTCTGCTGAACTTCTATTTGCATGCTTCATGTTTGCGTGTGTGTGTATGTGTGTGTGTGTGTGTGTGTGTGTGTGTGTGTGTGCGCGCGCATGGGAGTCATGTTCATTTGTATATCCAGTTCCAAAATGGACCCTAATCAAACCCTGAAGCATGACACTGATTATAGCATCAAACTAACAATTATTGGTATTCCACAGTAACATTATTAAATATGATTATTCTAAATGCCACTCTTTTATGCAGCACACTAGATTCATCATTACTGGTACAATTAACAAGGTTGGAGACACATGTCTAGGATCTCAGTCTACTTCACTCATTTCTATTCTTCAGAGAGCCTTATGTAACACTTTCTACAATGTTTAAATCCACAAATTAAGAAATTGTTAATAGACATCTTTTTTTTTTAAATCAGTGTTTTATATTTATTCATTATGATTTTGAAAGACTCGTTAATTTGTTAAGTTGTAACCTATTGGCAGAGGTAACCATGTGGCCTAAAATAGTACAGAATTTATAATGGATCTTGAGTGCCGTAAAAAGGTTATTTAGAGGTTAAAAATTATTTTAAACATATATGAGAATTCTTTTTTTGTATGAGGAAGTTTCAGGACATATCATATTATTTAATGTATATGTAATATAATCATTTTCCTGTGGGTTATTTGTACCAATATTTATGAGCAACATTGGATGTTTGGTAATAGACCAGATACATATAGAAGTAATTAATAGAATTTTTCAAGAGAAATGAATATTAGGGTAAATACATATTTGCTTGCTTTGTGATATTTTTGAATAATGAGTTCATAAACACGCTATAATTCCATGACTTTCTGTTATCGTAGAGATAGTGCCATGTCAAGGACACCTTGTTAAATCTCACAGAAGATCACATGAAACTGTTTTTTTCCCCACTTCTGTAAAAATGTGGGCGTTCTTGGGTTAAACACAGCCAAA
The DNA here is from genome assembly GCA_039654325.1 of Tandanus tandanus. NCBI lineage: Eukaryota > Metazoa > Chordata > Actinopteri > Siluriformes > Plotosidae > Tandanus > Tandanus tandanus. The sequence continues at coordinate 7,734,331 of JBCNYH010000009.1, forward strand.
TATGCTAAGGCTTGCACATAAGGGATGAGGATTGCATCAGAAATGGTTCAAATGTGAGTTCACCCTCATTCTATAGGGGATGTGGGATAAATGATGGGCTAGCCATCACTCATCGCTGTCTTGTTGGTCAAACCTGGTTTTGTGGTTAAACCTACAGTATGTAGCGGCTGGTGACTCAAATATCCTAAAACATTCTAGTTTTTTCTCAGAAAAGAAATGCTATCTTCCGCTAGTTCTGCTAGCAAACCAGAAGTGTTGCTAAAGCCTTAAACATTAAGAATTATACACGTGTTTTTTTTTTCACCAACTGAAACTTTATTTGAGCTGCTAAAGGAACAGGTATGTATATAAAATAGTCTGAAACCAGGCTGATGATCCTGCCCCTTCTTTTATGTAGGCCAGATGTTGATCATTAAGGGCGCTCAGTGTTATAAACCCAACGTTCTGAACGTTTTGTATACACCGTTCGTGTAGTCCATACTTCTCAGTGTGAAGACGTGTGTACCTTTAATTTCAAATATAAGTTCACTAGTATGCAACCTAAAACACATCGACACACAATCTTTGCTGTCAATCACCGTGACACTAGCCAGTCATGGGCATGTCTGTGTATGTGGGCTCATTAATGGAAAAGAAGGCAGGTAGCACACAGATACTGAGTGTTATGCCACCCCCTGAAGCTGCATTAGCAGAAGTTTGAAAAGATGTGGTTGAATGGCCTCGGACGAATGGCTAAATTGCTAGATCTGGTGTTCATCAGGTTTGAGATTTGGTCTGATCAGGGTTGAATTCTGGACTGAATAAGTAGAACATAGAAAATTATGTCCAGGGCAGTATTTAAAGCCAAAGCAGTAAATGTGGGTGGTTAAAGGAACAGAGAGATGATGAAGCTTTGGAAGCTGGTCTGTTAGAGCAGAGTGCACAGGGTGAACAGGTTAAACAGGTTAAAGGATTAATGCTGCATCAATTTCTCTGTGGGTCATTTGGGGAGCATTTCTCCTTTAAGCATATGGAAGGGCTGTTAGGAAAAACTTCCTGCTCTTTCGATTGCATAGCTCAGCTCTTGTAGTCATGGAGTTTACGCAGAGTCAAAGTCTCCTTTGCGGTTTATGACCACAGCGATCGCCAAAGTGTATTTGTCTCCATTTAATGACATGGCGGTGTGCTCGACCCTCCCTATCATCTGCTCCTTACACAAATATAATAAGCAAATAATATTAGCCTTGAGCCTTTTACAGAAAAGATCCTCTTGTAATAAAAGTAGCCAGAAGCCTTTTTTGGACACATGATGACAATGGTGTTGCACTTAGTTTACACTAAGTGATTTTCATTTTATCCTAATGTGGTGTGGGCAAATATGTAGTGAAGTTAGAATCATATTTGTATAACATTTCTAATTATGAAAATAAAATAAAATAAACAAAGATAAGAAGAAATGTTATTCATAGACATCTTTACTCAATTTAACCCTGAGATTGTTTTGCTTTATTGGCAAATAACTTTATTGATAATTGTAATAATTATTATTAGAAGAAAATATTATTATTATTATTATTATTATTATTATTATTATTATTATTATGGACCATATCTCAAAATAAGAAATATTAAATACATTCATAAAAATCTTTTTTTTATTATTATTATTTTTTGCTAAATTCCGGTTGCCTCGACATTTACACAGAATATGAATGAAAGGTGTGACTTTCACCCCTTCAAAGTTCATATGATAAGTATTATATATGAATTTTTTTTTTAATAATGACACGTTTAGTGTCTGTTGTATTTACAGCTTTTTGAAAGCTTCTTAGTGAATCGTGTATCTTTCTGAAAGGATGTCCTTGTATGGGATAGTTTTTGTGTAGTCCTATAGGAATCCTTCAATAAAGCCTCATAACACTTCAAAGCCTTGTGAGTCATCTAAGAATTAAGGTTTAGGCAAAAACATTTATTTATTTATTTGCATTTATGGCGTTTGACAGACACCCTTACTCCGAGCGGCTTACATTTTTATACAACCGAGCAACTGAGGCTTAAGGGCCTTGCTCAAGGGCCCATCAGTGACAGCTTGGTGGTACTGGAGCTTGAACCTCCGATCTCCAGATCAGTAACCAGGAGACCTAACCACTGAGCCACGACTACTATTGATTTATTTATTTATTCATATTGTTTCACTAAAATTTCCACAAAAAAGTCTTAAGACTAACATGTTCCCTTCGAGACACGTGAAGCCACTCAGAAGCATATTTTTCTATCGCCTTCTTCCACATACACAAACTGACACATTATCTAGTGTTACTCTGACTGGGAAAGAGATATGACATTTCTGTTACCCAAAGAGCACAGCAAAATCCACACATATCTGTGGCATTGGTAGGATTTGAACTTGCAGGCTTTCAACACTAGGTCAATGCATTTCTGTCCCACATAGACATTACACACATTTTCCTTTCCACACATTACCACGTCGGAGCCTAGCTTGGTGGACTAGTCACACATCTTTTTGCAAATTGTTCACACCTGCTTTAGTGCACATTATTTCTGTTCATGTTTCACTGTAATGGACTTCCTTGTAATGTTTTACTGTATCTTTGGAGTACTATCTATGTAAATAAGAGACATTTGCATACAAAAATCTACACCCACACAATCTGTGCTCAAGGGACCAGCGCAAGGTGTAAACACTCTCATCATTCTATTGCCAAAATCTCTTAATCCTGCAAGGGTTGTGGGAGGCTGGCGCCAGACGATTGCAGGGCCAAGGGAATTTTTTTTTAAATTCATGCTTTACCTGTGGTGAATTAGTGTTACTAGCTATTTAAAAAGATCACAAATAACATTGCAGTTCCTTACGGCAACAGCAGTCTTTGCCCGTTTTCAAAGTGCGTGCGAGTGCTACAACTCTAGGCATTTTCAGAGACATGTTGCCTTTCTGATTGGCTGTTCCAGCCAGGTACTGATGCAAACTCGTGGGATTGGCTGGACTATGCCATTGACCCCATGTAGCATAACACATTATCGGCCAGTGCTGAGCGGCACAAACAAGGGAAAACTTAGAAGACTGCTAACCCCCGTGGTTCATCCCTCGCTAGTAATCCACGGGATAAAATGACCAGTTTTGTGCTTTTTTATGGTCATTTATGTAAAAATAAGCGTCTGTATCACTTAAATGTATTACATACATGCAAATTATGCTGTAAGGATGACCAATACCGGTACTCTAAATCTATAAATCTGAATTACACCACGATCCCCATCACTGCTAGGAGATCAGTCTCCTCACTGATGGACTGTATTTGACATAAGTGGAAAATTCATGTCGATATGTTTTTGTTCCCCTGTGACTATTATTATAAGTGTGAAAAATGCCACCTGTCCCCTTTTTATTTCCCCCCTCTTCTTTCTATGCTCCAAAAAACCCAGATTATTTCCACATTATCCCACATGTCAAGTCTCACTGTATATCTAAGTAATGTTCTTTATATCCTGGAAAAATCATTTCCCTGAATGTACCTTATAAAACCCTTTAGCTTGTCTTCTGTGTTGTATTTGCAATAGCTAGATGGACGACTCTGTCAAAAAAAAGGGTCTCTACGTGAGCTGGACCATCTGCTCTGCTGTGCTGCGAGGAGGGTGAATGTCTCCGGTTTAAAATACCAAAAAAAAAATACATAAATAAAAAAGACCCAGTGGAACCCAATGAATCATGTTCAGCTGGAAAGAGAGAGACTCAGATGCTTCATTCTTCATGGTCCTTACTTACACAGTATGTTTAAATTTTAAAGACTGAGGTCACAGTTAGTCCTGGACATGGCTGAAATCTATTGACAATATCCACAGTGTTAAAAAAACAAAACCCCAAAAAAGAAAACCTTTATACTATGTCCAAACAACAGCCATGTGACGAGACTGCAGCCAAATATGGGTAAAGTTATTTTTCATGAATGATTGATGTACAGTATGTACAGTCCGTGTGTGTGTGTGTGTGTGTGTGTGTGTGTGTGTGTGTGTGTGTGTGTGTTTTCAGAAACACATGGTTGTTTGAGAGCAGTTGAAGCGGAGTTGAAACAGTCAACATTCTGAAGTGCTACTACTATGTACGACTAAGTATTATGAAAAACTCTCGGGTTGCTAAGTGACAAAATGTCAGGTGTCAGCAAAATATGAAACGTGAATCAAGCAGTATATTAACAGTACATTTATAAATAAAGAATAATACACTCCATGATATGCAAACCACTGATGTCATGTGGCCTAGCATGCAGTAGAGTCACTTTTTTAACCCTAAAGTTATTTATTTTGCATTATTACATGGCTTTTTTGCATATTCAGTTCTGATTGGTCAATTCCAGCATTTCTCTGTAACATACCATTGCTATGCACCACATTATTAGAAGAAGCAACAAAATCATTTCAAATTCAGTATGTTTAGTAAGTAGAATTGGTTTTTTCCATTAATATAGGTTTTTTTAACAAGTTGCCATATAATAAGCAGGATGATATACAAAAGGTTGATTATAGAAATAAACCTTTTCCGGGTGAATGAACACTTCTGCTTTACTTTGGGGTCCTGCTTCATCCTGTCAGGGTTTATTTTGCAGAAATGACTCTCTCTTTGTACCTTTTACTTAAACAGCAGTTATTATACAGCCGATAAAATTGCTGAAGAAATGGTTTTAGAAAAACATTCTTCCTATCAAATATTTTTATTACATATTTTGATACCTTTCATGGACTAACTCTGGAATCAGTGGAACAGCCGGTCGGTTAGCATTAGCATTTAGCTTAGCATGGAGTCTCAACTGCATTTTTTCCTTGTAGTGACGTAGCGACTAATGGTATATGAGCTGATATCCTAGTTGCCAATCAGAACACACTATTTCTCATATCAAATGAGATAAGATGAAGGTACAGATAAAATAAACCAGTTTGTTACAGTCGAATTATTTGATATATTTGGTCGAGTTGGACGTTTCACTGTGTGTACAGTATCGATCTGCTTGGCCGTGTAAGGCACATAATTTTAGTACATAATTCAAAAAGGGTACAGTATAGTTAGGGACATCTTAGAAGAAGGGAAGCTGATTTTGCATGTGGCTTCTTTTAAAATCTATTTATCTTAGCAATGCAAAAATAAACAGAACTTTCAGTCCTACTGTAGCTGAAAAGCCACTTGTTGAATATTAATTTCTTGTTTGTTTAAGAGAAAGAACCATTGTTTATCAGAGTCGAGGTCATGCTGTTGTACTTGATTGAATATCAGACAGGCTGTGGTTAGCTACAGTACTCGGCCTGCGATCGAACCATAGCTGTGATGATATTCAAGTTGAACTGCGTTCCGAGTAATACTGCGTAGATATTTCATATCTATGTTGGAATTTCTGTCCACATTTCCATCAGAATGTTTAAAGGAATAGACAGCATACTGTACATTAGTGTCTCTATACAGTTCACTGGTATTATCTACAGTGTACTGTATTACCTTGACGGACGTCCTATTTTATTTTCCCTTTGCATATTAACAATGCTATCTTTGTGAATAATTTTCACATTTGTACACAGATGTCCACCCACGCCAATCTGTGATTGGATTCTTTGATGAAGGTTTGGGTTTTTTATTATAGTTATTGGGATTATTTATTTATTTATTTATTGGATACACTTACAGACAGCGACAGAGAAGCAACAAGTTTCAGACAGTCCTGCCTGTCTGTGCTGTCAAAACACACACACACACACACACACACACACACACACACACACACACACACACACACACACACACACACACACACACTTTGAGCATTACAATAATTATTACAACATTCCCATAGTCACTGAATACTGTCTGTCCTGTTCTGTATTTAAATCCTGCGCAGTTCCCATAGTTTGTCAGAGATCCAAATCACAACTCTGACATGCATGTATGCTTACAACCACACATGGACATAATATATTTTTTTAGACATGGTCACAGGACTGCTGGCGTACAAGGGTCTAGTTCCTGTTTCCCATGTTGCAGCTTCCCATCTGTTTCCTAACAGCATATGCACACATTTAGTCTACTTTCAAATCTCTTTCATAACCGCAATACCATTTCAATGGCTTTGTTTCTTTCTTCCTTTCTCTCTTTCTTTCCTTCGTATAACACAAGAGCAATAACATGCCGACATAATCACTTTCTACTTCTGAGCTCTTAGCCATTTTTGCATTTTGTACATTCAGCAAGCCAGTTGGCATCTTTGGAAAATGTACACTGAAATTCTTTGTTTGTAAAATTCACTCAAAGTTAACTAGAAGCAGTTTGTAAAGCTCTGTGTGTGGGATGTCCCAGGGTAGTTAAAAAAAAACAAACCAGAATTTTTGTCCCCTTAGGCTTTTTTTATCCACCTGCAGCAGGACATCGTGACAGGCAGGCAGACAGGCCGACAGGGGGCTATTACATGGGACATCCCACGATAAAAAAATATTTACATGAGTTTTTCCAGGCCAGAATAAAATGTTACAGGAAAAAAAAAACACTTTACAGATGAATGCTGTTGGGTTTTGCTGCAAAAATAAGAAGCGAATGTGACAGTCAAAACCTCCAGAAGAACTTTCTGCTCATTTCTTTATAAAACAGCACACGATGTACCTAAATATACTATTATCATTTCTAAAGCAGAGTTATCACACTAAATATTGACAATTGCTTACTGTTTATTGCTCTTCATAGTATTTAAAAATATATTTTTCAAATTCTTTTTCATGGAATCTTTGCTGTAAGGTATTTTATATTCATTCATTCATTCATTTTCTGAAGCGCTTAATCCTAATTAGGGTCGCGGGGAGGCTGGCGTCCATCTCAGCCAACTCTGGGCGAGGGCAGAGTACACCGTGGACAGCTCGCCAGGCCATCGCAGGGCAGAAACACGCTGATGGCAACCCAATGGCCTACTCTTTATGAACAACAGAAATGGTTCTTTTACATGCCTCTCACCACAGACAGTGGCTGACCTTTGATAACCCAGTTATCTGCACTGGGGCAGTATTTTATATGTTTTATTTATTTTATTTTATTTTTTGCTTTAAACAGTCAATATGTTAAAATATTCTTAGTATTTCTCCCTGAATTGCTTTTTCCTCTTTATTTCAAATTCACTTTGGGGGGCTAACATTAGTGAGCGATCTATAGTGAATTAGCTAGATGTGTAATTTCTGTGTAGCTAGTAGAAAGAGAATATAATTAAAGTTTGTTGTTAGTGCCGAATGTACTTTATTTCTAAATAGTAAGAATATGGCATAAATTAAGGACACCACTGGGTCTGAAAAAAAAATCTTCAAGAATTTCCAGATGCTGCAAATTAAGAAATTGAAATCAAATGAAAAGTAGTTTCTTTTATTCTGTGTTTTCCCATTTGGAGCTGAAATGAAATGAAGAACACTGAATTGTAACCTACAGTACTGTGCACAAGTTTTAGGCACCCTATTTTTATTTATTTATTTATTTTGCATAAATTTTGCTATAGATTTTTATTTTATAGCAAAGTTTATACTAAAAAAAAATAGGGTGCCTAAAACTTTTGCAGTGTTTTGCACTTTGCACTTTTGCAACTTCACATTAAATGAAAGTTTTCTATATAAAGATTCTATAAAGCACAGTAAACAGTAATAAATGAAACTAATTCAATATTGGTTTCATTTATTACTGTTTACTGTGCTTTATAGAATCTTTATGTAGAAAACTTTAATTTAATGTCAGTATTTATATGTAAATATAAGGCACCTTTTTTCTACACCATTCCTTTGTGTACAGTATCTACTGAGTATCTTACAGAACCAGCCTCAGTTCTCCTGGAAATGTTGACTGCAGTCACACTTGATTCTTTATTTGCATGTAAATCGCAGCAGCCCTCATTATATTTTTGTCTGACGTAATATGCTGCTCTCTTTTTTGACATACTGCACTAACATTTTTTTGATGTAACATTTCATTTTGTGCTGGAAAATTAATGTTTGGAAGTCTGAAGTGCTTTTGTACTAACTTGCTAATATACAAATTATAAAATAAAAATCTATGGCAAAGTTTATAATAAAAAAACATAGGGTGCCTAAAACTTTTGCACAGTACTGTATATGGACTAAATTTATATATTTATAATTGTTTTATTTTGTTTAACAGAAAGTGATCAAAATATACATAATTAGTATATACTACAAGGGAACGGCACAGGCTGATTTGTCAACTATCTCGCGGTTAATAGGCATTATCCCTAGTGGTCACTTGGGGCAGACAGCTTAAGGGGTGCGGTTAACGTATGTTTGTTACATTTATGGCATTTGGCAGACGCACTTATCCAGGGTGACTTACATTTATCATTTACATACAGCTGAGCAGCTGAGGGTTAATGGCCTTGCTCAAGGCTCCAACAGTGGAAGCTTGAGGGTACTGGGGTTTGAAGCCCCAACCTTTGGATCAGTAATCCAGAGCCTTAACCACTGAGCCACCACTACCCTTGTTAGCTACACAGTGCCTATGCTGTGCTGACAGAGAGTGTGGAGCTCACCTGACCCGCCTCTGTCATGGTTAAAATATATGTTGAAATAGAAAATTGATTTAGTTTGCTTTTTAATGTTTCTGTGTAGTATATACTAAAGCAATCATTCACCTCAGGCTCAGTGTCGCTGAATTGAATAGTTTCACTGATGGGACTATAGAGTGACATTCACCTCACCTTCAGTGCATAATTGTTAACTTATGCACTTATGCACAACTTCCCCACGTCCATGAAACAAGAGTCTCCATTCATATATTACCATAAACATCTTTTTATATTTAGTTTATTGTTTGAGTCATACATGAAAACCATAATGATTTTTAAATCTACAAGTGCAAAAAGGAAACAAATCACATTGTTTAGTTCTGAAGGGAAAGAGCTGGACAAAAATTCGGAGTGAGGTTTTGTTCAGTACAGAAACTGCCATGTGTTAAGGATCCTATTGCTATCAGAGTAAAAATGGAAACAGCTGATTTCATGTGAGCTAAAACTGTTTACATTAGGACACAGGAAGCTGAAGCTCTGGTTATCCAAAAACACCATGAGACACTGACACCCACCAGTCAGGGGGGGGAAAAATCCAGTGGGAGAGATTAGGAAAGGACAACGACCGGGAAGGCAGTCAGTGCGATGTTAGGATGAAATGGCAGTGGGTTTGAAGAGAACCAGCGTCTTCCTTGTTCTCCATGTCAGGCAACAGGTCTTGCACATTTGTTACATTTCTCCTGAAACAGGTAACATTATGTTCTCTCCAGGTGCCTGGATGGACCAAACCAGCTATTCCTGGCTACACGTGTGTGTACATGTGTTACGAGAAGATGAGCGAGATCTTACTGTGCATTCTTAACAGACCTTGCAGAATTAACATCAGTACCGTGCATTCCAAAGGCTGCTGACGTTCACTAATCATTAAACTTCAGTCAAACATACTACATTTTAATGCAAACACACAAAACCATTTACACTCACACCTAGGGGCAATCTGGAACAGCCATGTAGCCTAATGTGCATGTGGGATTAAACTGCAGCATCTGGAGGATATACCCACGCAAGCACAGGGAGAACATGCAAACCCCACACACACTCGAACCCTGGACATTCTTGCTTTGAATCAGATGTACTAACCAATATGCCACCGTGGCGCCCAGGTTTATCTTTTAGTTACAAATAAATGGAAAAGATAACCATGAATTATATACTTTTAAAGCTTTAAATGTACAGAATATATAAGATGTACCCCTAATGGTGCCACTCTAGTGCCAAGGAAGAGTACTGTTTGGTATCTCCTTTGCTGTGCTATAAATGGATGAAAACAGACTTCCAACAAAAGAAAAAAAAAAAGAAAGAAAGAAAAAGAAAAGCAGTTCCACTTCACTTCACTCTCTGCAAAACACATACTCGGTGTAACTGGTCCAGATTTTGTCCTCGTTGGGGTCGTTGCTGCTGTACGCACACGTCCCTGTGGAGTTGCACGCCACCATGTGGAAGCCCACCTCGGCCAGCCGGTCGAACGCCTGCTCCAGAAAGTTGTACTTGAGGTAGTAGCGGGACGTGTACCTCTCCGGGGGGCGGTCGGGATCCCTGCTCTCGTTCAGCGTGTCTCCGAACACCTCTTTGGCGAGCGAGGTTTTCCCGCACACGGTAATCCGGGCTACGCGCCGGAACTTGGCGTCGTTCTGGATGTCGCGTCCGATCGTGTACGAGCCGCGGTAGCCGACGGTGATGTAGCCGGACTTGCGCGCCTCCAGAGACGGAGAGCACGGCCCGATTGCGCTGCTTGTGCTGGCGCCGGCGCACGAGCCCGCTGCTTCCTCCGGGTCGCTGTGGAAGGCTTCATCCCCGATCGAGTTCTCCTTGCTGACCAGAGGAGGCCGGAGACGACGTGCCAGATCTGGCAGCTGGAAGAACTCAGCCTCTTTCTGTAAACTCGCTCGCTCTTTAAAGTAGTCGGGCAGCGCCAGGTTCTTGTCGCGCAGGTAGTCCAGGATGTAACGGAACAGAAACCCGTCCCGGTCTATGAAGTAGCGCCCTTTACTGTCCCGGGTCAGCTGGGACGAGCTGTGCTCTTTAAACATGCTCCAGAGGAAAGAGTTCGGCACTGACAGTAAAGTTGAGTGCCGCGTAACGTAAATCTGTCCACCGACATTCATCTCGATGATTTCGGGGAAGGCAGATGTGGATGCAGATGTGGAGCTCTCGGATGCCTGTGCCATTTCTGCTACAACATCTGGCTTAAAACCAACCCCAGCTTGATCTCCAACCTCCCAAAGTTCGCATAAGGAGAGGAAGAACACGAATGAAGGGAAGATCAGTTCGGGGATGGTTATAAAGGACTTCGGTGGGAGGAGGAGGAGGAAACCGAGGGACGGGATTCGGTTTAACCCCTTACTCTCTATGCTCCCTACGTCAACGCGTCACGTGACGCGGCTATGCCGCTTAATACTACTGCTACATTAATACCAGTTAATCCACTAGCACATCACGTGACACAAAACGAGTTTATTCAGCAAGGAACTTTGGTGCATATTCAAGCATTTCATAGCAACACATCCTAATCACCTCTCATCTCATCTCACCGAACAGCTTACTCCTACTAGGGTCGCGGGGAGGCTGGAGCCTATCTTAGCCGACACCGGGCGAAGGTGGGGTACACCCCGAACAGCTCACCAGACCATCACAGGGCAAAGCACACACAGCCATTCACACTTACATCCACACATAGGGGCAATTTGGAAGAGCCATTTAGCCTAATGTGCATGTCTTTGGACTGTGGGAGGAAACTGGAGTACCCAGAGGAAACCCACGCAACCATTGGGAGAACAGACAAACTCCACACAGAAATGCCCGAATCCGGGAACCATGTGCCATATTGTTCCCGCTTGTATTCACGCTCATTATAGTGTGTTCATTTTAAATATGGGAGGCACGGTGGCATAGTGGTTAGCACGTCTGCCTCACAGCAAGAAGGTCCTGGGTCCGAGGCCTGGGCTTGGCAAAGGGTGTTTCTGTGTGGAGTTTACACATTCTCCTCGTGCTTGTGTGAGTTTCCTCTGGGTCCCCCTGGAGATTAACACCCCCCCCCCCCCCCTCCCCAGCGACCCTAGTAGGAATAAGCGGATCAGATAATTAATGAATTCATTCTAAATATGCAGTAGGTCTACTTCACAATGCGCTCTCAGAACATAAAGTAAATTGTTGTACCTTTAAGACTACAACGGTTTGGCATTGATGCAGTACCTTCTAAGGCACGGCTTCCCGGCCACTGTCCTAGAGGACCCATTACCTTGCACATTGAAGTGCAACGTACTTCGTTTCTTTGTTCCCAACGCATCTGATTTACCTCATTAGGTGGTTACCAGCTCTTCATGACTTGAAGTGGGTGTGACAGAACAGGGAAAGAACTAAAATGTGTAAGACTTGCTTTTTTTTGTACTGATTGGGAACATACATGTTTTTGGTACTCAGAAAATACATATGAGGTCCAATAATTAGCCCAAGGGGGTATCTGAGTAGACTGTACCGTGGAGAACAGAAATGGACTCCTAATGTACCCTCATTTTATTACAGTAAGGTGAAGAGAGTAGTATATAAATTAAGCAGTTTCTACTTTTTAAAGATTTTTTTAGAGTATCAGAAAAGACTCCTTATATGAGGTGATTACGCTGGAGGAGTGTTGCAATCGCATTTTACCACAATACCACAAACCATGTGAATGTTAGGCTACTTCAGGCTTCTTTTATTAGTGTACCCACAAGATTAAATTATGAACAGAGGCTCATAATGTTCATTAGTGCATTAAGGGCATTCCAGAAATCTGTACATACGCATATCCCATTCCAGATTTATTGCCCATTTTCTGTTATAATAACCTCCACTCTTCTGGGAAGACTTTCCACTAGATTTTCGAGCATGGCTGAGGGGATTTGTGTTCATTCAGCCACAAGAGAATTAGTCAGACGATCTGGGGTGCAGTTGATGTTCCAGTTCATTCCAGTGGTGTTCAGTGGGGATTAGGTCAGGGTAATGTGCAGAACACTTGAGTTGTTCCACTCTCCTCCAAACTAAACACACCTCATCTGTATGGAGCTTGCTAGGTGCACAGGGGGATTGTTATGATGGAACTGGTTTGGACCTCATAAATCCAGCGAAGTGAAATAAAAACGCTGCAGCATCCAACGACATCTGATACAGTCATGTATTTCCACCTCTATTCTCTTGAGACCCCACTGTCCTTATATGAGGACACCATATTTTCTCCCAATTACATAGCATGTATGTCCTTGTAAGATCCTCATATGAGGGCCAGTGGGTATTACCCTTTTGCCAAACTTCTTCCTGCTTGAAAAATGTTGATCAAGTTCAATAGTTATTAGGTGGTAAGTATCAGGAGTGTTGCAGAGAAGTGACAAGACACACAACATTAATGTTTGGGTCTTAGGAGGCTATGGCAACATTTTGAGGAAGACCCCCATATGAATGTGATGGCCAGGCATGTATAAAGTGTGTCTTCCATATCAAAAAGCTATAATACACCATGCTTATA